>BGNK01000254.1:178296-259975 GCA_003297005.1 Symbiodinium sp. clade A Y106 | reverse complement strand
AGGAAGGAGGCGAGAAGAGAGAGGGAGGAAGGAAGGAGGGAAGGAAGGAAGGAAGGCGAGGAGAGAGAGGGAGGAAGGAAGGAAGGAAGGAAGGAAAAAGGAAGGAAAAAAGGAAGGAAAAAAGGAAGGAAGGAAGGAAGGAAAGAAGGAAGGACGGATGGCAGGAAGGAAAGGAAGGAAAGGAAGGAAAGGAAGGAAAGGAAGGAAAGGAAGGGAAGGAAGGAAAGGAAGGAAGGCCACCACCACCACCAGCACCGCGACTACTACTACTACTACTACTACTACTACCACTACCACTACCACTACCACTACTACTATACTACTACTACGACGACGACTACTACTACCACTACTACTAGTACTACTACTAGTGTTGATGATATAAATCCTGCATTAACTTAAGGACCCTAAACTATGGGAATTATGGTATATTCCCTATTATGGGTAATGCAGGATTTGTATTATCAACCGTACTGCTACCAGTACCAGTACCACTACCACTACCACTACTACTACTACTACTGCTACTACTACTACTACTATTACTGTTACTACTACTACTACTACTACTGCTACTACTACTACTATTACTATTACTGCTGCCATGACTAAAGCCAGTACTGCTAGTGCTGCTACTACTACTACGACGACGACGACGGCTACTACTACTACTACTACTACGACTACTACTCTTACTACCGCCATTACTAGAGCGAGTACAGCCAGTGCTACTACTAGTACNACTACTACTACTACTACTACGACTACTACTCTTACTACCGCCATTACTAGAGCGAGTACAGCCAGTGCTACTACTAGTACTCCTACTCCTGCTCCTACTACTACTACTACCACTACGACTACTACTACTACTACCTCCGACAACGACGACGACTACTACCACTGTTACTACTACTTTGACTAATTCTACTTTTATCACTATTAGCACAAATAGTACTACTACTACTACTACGACTACTACTACTACTACCACCACTACTATTATTATTATTTCTACTACTACTACTATTACTACTATTACTACTATTACTACTATTACTACTATTACTACTATTACTACTATTACTACTATTACTACTATTACTACTATTACTACTATTACTACTACTACTACGACGACGACTACTACTACTACGACAACTACGACTACGACTAGTACTGAAAGTTTTTTTTTGATGGGGACGAAATCTCCGGATGCTCCTAGGCTTGCCTGTAAACTGGTAGCGAAAGTTTTTTTGATTGGGAAAAAGTTTTTTTGATTGGCTAAAAAGTTTTTTTGATTTTTGAGGAAAGTTTTTTTTTGATTGATTTTTTTTTTGATGGGTTTCCCCATGGTTTAGGGCTCTGAGTTCAGGGTTTCCGGGGTTTTAGGGCTTAGCGGCTCAGTTACTATAACATGGCTTGGGCCTCTTTCCCAGGGTATGGGAAACGAAAGCGTGCGATTGTAAGGGCTTTACATTTTAGTTAAAGGGTCATGGCCCACACATTCGGCCTGTTTAGGGTTCCTAGCAAGACGGGCCCGGGTTTCGGAGTATCGTAACCAGGTAGCCACATTTCCAAGTATATGCCTCTATGATAATCATAGTACCTCATATAAATGAAACCTTATAATTATATCACAATACCATATATACATGAAACCTTTCAACACGAACCTTGCAGAATGAGCAAAACACCCCGCCCCCAAAAAAGAGACATCCCGTAGACAGCCCTATAAAATTCTACCCAGAGGGTCCATATACACTACCATTATGGAAGTAGGCCCTAAAAGACCATCCCCAGTATGGTTTTGGTGACCCAATTCCATAATAGTAGTGTATGTGGACCCTCTGGGCTACAGAGCCTTCGAAGCCGCCACAAAAGCCTTTGCCTGGGCTTTGGCGTACCATACTTTAATATTTTTTCTCAAAGGAACCATTATGAAATAAACGTCTATACCTTTTCCTCCCTGCCTGTGACCCCTAACTCTACAAAATAGTAGTTTAAAAATTTATGGCCCCTTAATTAGAGGGTCGAACCCTTAAAACGGTAGGTTTTTGGATCCACAGGAAAGCCCAGTTGCACCTGCGACTGTTAAGAAACGCAAACTCTGCACCAGAAACCCTGACCTGGGGATCCAAAAACCTAATGTTTTAGGGGTTATTTAGGGCTCCTTTAAAAGGATCTATAAGGGTTCCCTTTAAGGGCTCCTATAAGGGATGTATAAGGTTTCGGGGTTTAGGTTTAGGGTTTACCTTGGGATCCGAAAACCTGCCGTTTTAAGGGTTAGACACTCTAATTAAGGGTCATAACCTACTATTTTGTAGGGTTTGCGGATACAGGGAATTCCAAACCTCAAAAGTCAACCCTGCACCCTAAACCCTAAACCGAAGAGCTCGGGGTTTCAAGGTCGAATCTTAGGGAGCCTCTGCTGGGAAAGAGCCATGCTTGGGGCTCCGAGAGCTTAACTAGGTAGGCCTGCAGGATTATATACATATATATCTATATATGCATATACACATATGTATATATATATAGATATTTGTAGATACACCGCTTCCTTTTATGGGTTTAAGAGAATCTCGTTTGCAAGCATGTTTAAGAGGCTTCATATGGCCGACCTAGTTGATTCGGATTTAGGATTTACCTTGGGATCCGAAACCCTACCGTTTTAAGGGTTCTGCCCTCTAATTAAGGGGTCATAACCTACTATTTTGTAGGGTTTGGGGTCACAGGTAGGGTTATAGAATAGGGTTCCCTTTAAGGGATCTATAGGGTTGTGATTCGGATTTAGGATTTAGGCTTTAGGGTTGAAGGTTAGGGAGGCTTGGGCCCGAAACCGTCAAGGGCCTGGGAGGGTGAAGCCCAGAGCCTCGAGGGTTTAGGGTTTAGGGTTTAGGGTTCAGGGTTTAGGGTTAAGGGTTTAGGGTTTTTCATGATTTCAAAAGGGTTACTTGACGTTCTTCTGGTTGGATCTTAGGACTTTAACATTTTAGGTTTCTATATGAACCATAATAAGGAGGCTAAAAGTTTAACTTTTTGGAGGGATTCAGAAGTCAGCCAAGGTTAGTGGGTCAGATTTTTGTAGAATCGGGGCATTCCTAATCTGCAGAATAAGGTTCTGAGAACTACGTACAACTATATAGGGGCTGTGCGACCATTACGAACTGTTCAGACCTCCACAGAAGGGTACCAGGAACTTGAGAAGTAACGCAGAGACTCCAATATCCCTAAAACTACTTAAGGAACTTTCCTTAAATTATAGTAGGACTCCTAATATGATTTAAGGTATATTCTTCAAATTAAGTAGGGCTCCTATTATGATTTAAGGTACATTCCTTAATGAAAGGATTTAGGAGTCTCTGGGAAAGCCTGTGACGAGGTGGAGTTCAGCTTCTTCGGCAAAGACGCAGAAGACAAACAGGCGGTCCGCAGGCGCCAACAAGGGTTGACTTGGAGGATCATGGTGCTTAGAGTTCCTTTAAAAGGGTTACGGGTTCCTTTAAGAGGATTCCTCTAGAGGTTTATAGGGTCCCTTTAAAATGTCGACCGCTCAGACGGCACCGAAGCTGGCCAATTAATTGCTATTTTTCCATCTTTTCAGTCCAGGCTGCCCTTGAGAGAATAAATCTCGGTGTCTACTCGGGGTGTTCTCGCAGGAAGCTGGTTTGGTCTTCTTTTCTGTGCAATCTGTGCTTGGCCAAGGACATGTTATCGCTGACAAGAGCGGTATACTGCCCTCGACGAAGCTGCCTTTCGGAGGCGGTACGGCCACCCGGTTCCACTGACGGTGAGACGAGACCGTCTTGAAGACTCAGAGGGCATTTGCAGAGAAGTGGTTTTTGTCCGGGTGGACGAAGATCCCGAGGTCATCGTCTTCAGGGACGCACAGAAAGGGGCTGCGGAGCAGCCCACGCCATCTCGGGTTTTGGAGGTGAAACAAGAGCCACAGCCCCTCCAGCCCACGCAATCTCAGGGTTTGGAGGTGAAAGCAGCGCCACAGCCCCTCCAAGGGTTCTAGAGGGTTTAGGTTTTAAGGGTTTTAGGATCCTGGATTCTTGTTAAGGGCTTTTGTTTATATTTAAGTTACCATAATAATAATAGGGATCTGGGATATATAAGGGTTCCTTTAAGGGATCTATAAGGGTTCCCTTAAGAGTTGAGGGTTTAAGGAGTTTAAGTTAAGTTACCATAAAAGGAAAGGGGTTATCGGTGAAGGGCCCCTTTAAAGGATCTTTTGGGGTACTATAAGGGTTTTAGGTTCCTTGGAGGATCATGGGACTTATAGGTGCTTAGGGTCTAAGGGGGCTTGGGATGCTTTAGGGAATAAGGATGACTAAGGGTTTAGGAGCACTTTAACCAGCGTTACAAGTAGAATTGCGGAATGTTTGCATTGCCCCAGTCACTAAATCCCATGATCCTTCAAGGAGGGTGTAGGCTTTTGTGGTTGAAGGTCGAGGTCAGGGTTGTCCTTGTTAGGGAAATAGTTAGCGGCATCCCTTCAAGAAGGTTTAGGGTCTAGCGCAAGGACGTACCTCAATGGATCTGTCCATTCAAGTCGATTCTGTATGAAATCGAAAACGGCAACCCTGGGTCAGGGCAGAAGCATGCGATTTTTTTGTTACATTTTTGTGCATTGCTACACACCAACATTCATCATAGAGATGTCGCGGTTCTCTAGTTCTCTAGGCTTTGTGTTCTTCGACTTGTGGATCAGATGTCGACGGGCAGTTTGGACATCAGGAGTACGTGCCATGAGATGAGATGGATTGATTTCGGTAAAGCCTGCTAGTACACCTTCCCTGCGATGGTCATTTTCAAGAGATCTTAGTCCCACACCAGACAACTGAAACAAGCTAAACCTTAAACCTCTAAAGCTCAAACCCTTAACCTATATAATGCTGAGCTCCTAACATTCAGCTCAGCCCCGACGAAGCTCAAACATGCAGACGACGCCCCGAAGACCGCTCATTTTGCCTGAGACCACATACAAAACCAGAGAAGCAGGCTTCAGGGTTTGGGGTTCAAGTGTAGCGTGGAGAAGAAACTGAACCCTAAACCCTGAAACCCTAAACCCTAAACCCTAAAACCCTAAACCCTAAACCCTAAAACCCTAAAACCCTAAAGCCCTAAACCCCAAACGCTAAGCCCCTGAGATCCCCGAAGCCCATGAGGCCCAAGCCCTAGTCAGACAAAGCCGAACCCAAAAGCCTTAAACCCTGTCCCCTGAACCCCAAGCCGCGCAACCCAACATCCGAAGCCCCTAAACACGAAGGTGCCGCTGAAGCCTCAACCCTTAACCCTGGGCTTTCGAGTACCATACTTTAATACTTTTTTCTTAAAGGAACCATTATGAAGTAAAAGTTTATATTTTTTCTCCCTGGTTACTTAAAAGCCCAGAACCCCAAACCCTGAGCCCCTAAGCGCATCTAAATGCTAAGCGCTTTTTCACAGAGGCGCGTCCTTCAGCTTGTCAGCGGCGGGCTGGACACCGAGCTGATCGCTTCTGTCGAGGACACGACTGGAAGCTTGTTTTTGGTCATGGGTTTGATTAAAATGGTTGTTTTAAAGGTTGCATGGTTTCAGCTTAAACATAGGGCTTTAAGATTTATCAGGTTTTAGAAGGTTTTGCATGTGCAGTGTCTTACAGGGTTTTATACGGTTGATACGGCTGATGGACAAAATCCTGCATTACCCATTATAAGGAATATACCATAATCCCCATAGTTTAGGGTCCTTAGGGTCATGCAGGATTGTGTAGGAAGGGATTTTAGGCCCCTCAGAGGGCTGGAGGAGCTTTGAGAGCATTTTAAGCCCCTAAGAGCGTTTATGATGGCTTTGGGCTTTTTAGGGTTGAGGCTAGGGCCATGTAAGGGCTTTGCAGCGGTTTGCGAACGTTTAAGAGGCTTTAGCAGGCTTTTGCAAGAGTTTTGGCGGTTGAGTGCCGCGTGACTAATCAAGCGTCCTGCTTTCGAGGGCCTTCATTCAGGATCCTATTGATGCATGACCTCATGAAGCATGCAAAACTCGCATGAAATCTTGATAAGACCTTTGTACTGCTTGCATGAAACCCTCTAGCAGTCCTGTGGATCCAAAAACCTACCGTTTTAAGGGTTAGACCCTCTAATTGAGGGGTCAAAACCTACTATTTTGTAGGGTTTGGGGTCACAGGTTTGTATAGGAGTGCTTAACAGGAACCCACGCTTTAACCACGTCAGGGACAGCATCATGAGCATGTGCAAGCACCGCATGGTGATCATCAGCATCCGTCATGAGCATCGCTGCTACAGCTTCCACACGAGAACCCCGGCAAACACCGCATCGCGCGCATCAGCAGCGCAAGATCTCCACACCAGCACTGAGCAAAACGTGGCATCATGAGCATCACCCGCGAAAGTTTCCACGCACTGACCCGGCAGGGACGGCATCATGAGCATCAGCAGCGATAGTTTCTACACGAGGACTTCTGTAAACATCGCATCATGAGCATCAGCAGCGAAAAGTTTCCACACCAGCAACGTGCAAAGCAGAGCATCATGAGCATCAGTCGCGAGAGACCTCCACAGGAGAATCTAGGCGAACAACGCATTGTGAGCCTCAGCCGCGGCGGGCTCCGCGCACTAACCCTGGTACGGGCAGCGTCAAGAGCATCAACTGCAACAGTGTGCACATAAGAATCTCCGCGGACACCGCATCATTATCAGCAGCCGCGACACTTTCCTCGCACTGACCCCCGCCACGAGCAGCATCATGAGCATCAGCTGCAACGGTTTCCTCACTACAACTGTTAAATATAGCCTCTGCACACACCGCATCATGAGCATCAGCTGCAGCGATCTCCACACAAAAATCCCCACAAACATCTCCGTACGAGCATCCGCTGCACAAGCTGAAACTGCAACGCTCTGCAACTGCCTGCGACTCGGTTCTTTCAGTATCGCAGCTCAGGTACACCTGCCAGCCACAAGCGATAGCACACTAGAATGCTGACAGGCTCTCAGTAGTAAGCAATGGACGTTGCCGCCTTTGTACAGAACCCCTAAGGCTCCATGTACAGGGTTCCTATAAGGGCACCTTAGGGTTCCTTTAAGGAGTTCCTTTAAAGGGTTCTATAGGGTTTAGGGTATAAGGGTCCATGGTAGCCATATAGTATAGACTTAGGCCTTAAAGTGCCTTTGCAAGGACCCCTTGAAGGTTGAAGTGCATCTGCTATAAAGCTACATGGAGCCTTTGGGAACTTTCCCTAAACCCTAAACCCTAAACCTATAAAGCTACATGGAGCCTTTGGGAACTGTCCCTAAACCCTAAACCCTAAACCTATAAAGCTACATGGAGCCTTTGGGAACTGTCCCTAAACCCTAAACCCTAAACCTATAAAGCTACATGGAGCCTTTGGGAACTGTCCCTAAACCCTAAACCCTAAACCCTCCGGACGACGAGCTGCGAGCCGCTGGCTGCGATCCTCCTCGAAACCCACCGCGGGCAGAGCTCGAGCAGCCTTTTGTGAGCTGCTCCAGAGCCCTGAAGCACTGTTATATAGGGTTTAGGGTTTAGGGGTTTAGGGTTTAGGGGGAGCCCTGAAGCACTGTTATATAGGGAATTTTGGGTAGAATAGAGCGTAGTTCAGGGGGTCCAGGTAATTCATCAAGACTTTGAACTCTTACCTTAAGTTAACCCGAAATGGAATATCCTACCTGGTTAAGGACACTTACAAGGAAATCATATTGAGTAACCCTAAATCCTCGCCCTGAACTACCAAAACCCTACTTGTTGTAGGGTCCCTGTAAATTCTATATTAAGGTATGTAATAAGAACCTACAAAAGGGTAGGTTCTGGTAGTTTAAGGTAAACCCTAAACCCTTCATCCCCAAATCCCCTAAGCCCTAACCTGACGCTGGAGCCGCGCCCACGCATCCGTCTATTCTACTCCACTGGTTGTTTGAGTGCAGTCCTATCCTGGGTCGTGTTTTCTTCCGCCTGAAGCGGTTTAGTAGGTTTAGGGTTACGTAAACCCTAAACCCTAAAACGAAGCATTAACCCTAAACCCATGGTACAGCTTTATGTAAGTCCTTAGTAAGTGTTGTTCATGCTTATCCATAAAAACCCTAAACCCTAAACACTAAAAGGAACCCTACTGCATTTAAAATAAAAAAAAGGAACCCTAGAAAGATGAGTAGTGGGGTAGAGCCTGGCTCGCCTCAACGAGGCTTTCGCTGATGCAGACGAAAAAGGGCCCTTAAAAAAAATAAAAAAAAGGAACCCTTAAAAACATAAAAAAGGAACCCTTAAGAGCCCATCGTGGCTGCAGGAGATTTTGGGTGCCGGCCTGAGAATGGCGGGACCGTCACAGTGAAAAGGCCGGCTGCCTTGGGTGTCTCCGTGTGTTTTGGTTCAGGGTTTAGGGCCGTTTAGGGTTTAATGTTTAGGGTGTAGGGTAGGGTTTAGTGTTTAGGGTTTAGGGTTTATGTTTGTGGGTTTAATTAGTTTTGTGGTGAAGAGTGTATAGGCGTACCTACAGGGTTCAGGTTTTGTTCACGTTTGTTTTTGCAGGGGGAATATTTTGTTTCGGATTTGAGGTTAGTGCCATTCCTTTGTTTTTGTGGGTCTCCTTAGGCAGGCTGAATACTCGACCCCGGGCAATATTGGGGGTTTGAATAATCAGAAATATCATCCCCTTCAAGTACTTCGTAAGGTACAGTGCACTATGGCCACAGCAAGTACGAGGGCACCTATTTCACCACTGTGTTTTGATGTTATAATAATTAATAGCAATAATAGCAATAATAGTATTAATAGTAATAATAGTAATAATAGTCATTAACGGGATCGGATACGGGGGAACTGGGGATTTGGCTTTCGAGCTTCCGATGTGTTTCTTGTTGCAAGGGCATTTTGGAAGTTTTAGGGTTAAGGGTCATGGAGTTTAAAGTGCGGGGTTTAGGGTTAGGTTTCCGATTACCCCCCGGATCCGGGGTTTATTCGAAGACATTGTAGGTCTATGTACTTATATATCCTAAACCCTCTAGCCGAAACCGTATGTTTTTCGAAAGGTTGGATTACGTAGGGCTTGTAGGAGCCCTAGTTACGGAATGCGTTCCACATGAATCTAGGTGGATGGTCTGGCACTCCTTCAGGAAATTGAAGATTTGGGCTTGCTCGTGTTTTCTTGTTGCTGGTTGCTTTATGTTTCAGCTGTGGTTGTGTTGCTCGGGCTTGTTTTGCTGTTTTCCTTTTGTTGTGGTTTCCTCTCGTGTTGTTCCCTTGTGTTGTTGTCGTTTTGCCTCTTGCTGTTATGTTGGTACGTGATTTCACTGTTTGTTTTTGCTATGTTCTGCTTTGTGGTTTACTACTCGCCTCTTGTTGTTGTTTGTTCTCCTTTTGTCTCTGATCTGTGCTTTTCGTTTTTGATGGCTTTGTTTTTGACTGTTCATGATTACTTGCCTCTTCTTGCCCTTCATTGTCTTTGGCTTCTTGCTTTGATGCAGAGTGAGGAATGCCCCAACCTCCAATCTTTTACCCCAGATCCGGCACCCTTAAGCCCTAAGCCCTAACGAACCCTATAACACCCTAAACCCTAAACCTAAACCTAACCCTTCAACTCAAAGGCTCCATGTACCCTGTACCCATGTAGTAGGTACCTAGGCCTTAAACCTAAAAAGAGACCCCTCTAAGGCCTAAGTACCTACTAAATGGGCACATTTGGTCTTACCCTGAGGGTCCACGTACCTAATAATCATATACTCTCCCAAATATTACCCTACAGAACTAGTATCTTAAGCCCAAGTACCTGATTATTAGGTCCTTTGGACCCTTGGGGTTAGGGTAAGGAACGCTTCAATCCGCAGGTGCATCCGATGCTTTCCGAACGGAAAGTCTAGCATCTGCTTTCTGCTGGTGGACGAGCAGACTCCTGAAGGTGGATTTAGGGCTCCTTTAAGGGGATCTCTAACGGTTTCCTCTACGGGCTCCTATAAGGGAGTTTCAGGGTTTTGGGGTTTAGGGTCTGGGGTATACCTGGGGATCCAGTCATAACCCAGTATTTTGTAGAGTTTGGAGCTACAGGTAGGGTTTAAAGCTTTTTGATTTAGGGTTTAGGGGAATCTGCGGCCCCTTTCCAGAGCTTTCGCCGCAGGCGTCTTGGCATTAGCATGCAATGCGTCGAGTGCAGCTGTGGACGCTGCCTTTTGGGGATCCTTTGGTGTGTTCACGGCGACCTACCTGGGCGGTCCAAAGCCTGAAAGTTTCGGGGAGTTTGATCAGATCACTGATGAAGTCATTGACTAGGCCGGCACCTTTTTTTACGGTGTTGGTTTCATGGCAAATTTTCTGAATTTGCGTGAGCATTTCAGGGACGTTACTTTCTGCGACCTCGCAGTTTGTGGACGCAGCGATTACAACGGCCCTGATGATTCTTTTCTGATGACTGGGATAGTTCCAAATGTGGCTGTTGCAGTCTACTACCTCAAGACCAATGATGTTCTCGTTCTGGATGACATGAATGAAGCGAAGGAGGCTGTCAAGATCTCTGACGTTCATGGTTTGGGGATTACTGTCATTTGCCCTTTTTCACCATTCCCAGACGAGGCTATATATGGTAGGCATTTTGCTAATTCTTATAAAGACGCAATTGATGCGGCAGGTCCTTCCGACCTTTTGATGATTTGCGCTCTTTGCTTTTGGGTGTCTTAATTCGTTCCTGAAACGGTTCTTAAGGTGTTTTACTTCAGATATTATGAAGGTCCTAGTATTATACCCCGTATGTAATATGGGGTAATATACGGGCCACAAAAGGGAATGATATAAGGTCCCTATATTAGGGTTGATTCTGCGAGCTTCAGTTTCTAGTCTGCCTTTCCTATAGAGGCCATACGGCGGTTCGTTCGGGTTCAAGCTTCAGGGTTTAGTGTGTTTGGTTCAGGGTTTACGGTTTAGTTTAGACCTTCCCCCCTATATCCAAGTGCCTTGAGTTTCATTATCCGCATATCGAGACTCCTTGGGTCCTAAACAGGGTTTAGGGAATCTGAAAGATTTTGCATTGTTCTTCGGGTCACCCTCAGGCTGCATGTGCTCATAACTGTACATATGTATATATCTATATATACACACAGGTATGTATATATATATATATACACAGATACACACGCGTTGACTTAAGTACCTACATAGGGTCCACATGTACGGTCTGATTATACACTACATATGTACATGGACACTGGAGGGTGCGAGGCTTTCGGGGTTGGGGCTTGGACTCGCATCGTCTTGGTGTCTGAGGGGTTAGGGTCTTCTTCCAGAGGTCACCACAATTGGTCTTTGGTGGTTTTTTATTCGGTGGTTTTGCTGACCCCACGATTAGCAGCGCAACTTCTGTGATCTGGACATGTAGGCATAGCCCTGTGGCCCGAACTCTAAAGCCCGTAGGGTGTAAAGTGTGTGAACACAACTTTCTTAGGACGAAGCCATGGGCCCCTAGTATGGGCCCTTAAGCCTGGGATCCTTATATACCTAATACATACCCTACTTGTACCCTTTAAAGTCCCTTGAAAGGGCTAAGGGCCCATACCAGGGGCCCATACTTCTAACCTTAGGAACTTTGACAAAAAACACTATAGCCCGGAAAGACCCCAAGATCCGCAAGCCTGAAACCGTGTGTGACAAGCCCCTTCAAAACCCCTTAAGAAAGCCTTTACTACAGCTTTTCTAAAACCGTATCAACGCCTCAAAGCTTCATCGATATTATAGATTATAGAGCTTTATGAAACCAGATAAAGCTTCATAAAACCTGCAAATATACGACCGAATAAAACTGCACAACCCTATAACAAATCCCAGTGGTGTCCATTAAAACACGTAAGTACAGAAAGTACCAAGTTCCTACAGACCCATCTAGGCTTCCGTAGAGACTCGGTTTTCCGGTTTCGGGGTCTGACCAAACCCTAAACCCTACCCTCCTCTCCCCCCGAAGCCCTAAACCTTAAGCTTTGCAGCACCCTAAGCCCTTTACCATAATCCCTTAACTCCAAAGCCTTTATCCCAAACCCTAAACTTTACAGCATCCTTAACCCAAAGCCCTTTACGTTAAACGACTCTTTACCCTAAACCATTAACCCTAAATGATCCCTTCAATTATCCTGAACCCTGTACTCCACAAGCTTCAACCCGAAGCCCTTCACGTTAAACGACTTTGTACCGTAAACTCACAACCCTAAATAATTCGCTGTAATTTCTCCGAACCCTGCACCCTAAGCCTGAAACCCAAAGCCCTTAGAGGGACCCAGAACCCCGGGAGGATCTAAAAAGTAGATCCCCTAATTTGGGACCCTAGCTACTAAAGGGTACTTTATAGGAACCCCCTTCCTTAAACCTAAACCCTAAACCCCTCCCCTAAACCCCTAAACCCCTAAACCCCTAAAACCCTAAACCCCTAAGCCCCTAAACCCTAAACCCCTAAACCCCTAAACCCCTAAACCCGTAACCCGTAAACCCCGAAACCCTAAACCTTAAACCCGAAGCCCTTAGAGGGAGTCTGCAGGGCGGGGTTGCACTCCGTGGGCTGATCGGCACCGGCATGAAGGTTTCACATGGGGGCTGTTCTGAATTCGGGTTTAGGGTTTAGGGTGCATATCAGGTTCAGTAGGAGTCGTCACTTGCTTTCCAGGGTTTCGGGTTGAAGGTTCGCCTGTGACCCCAAACCCTACAAAATGGTAGGTTATGACCTCTTAATAGATGGTAGAACCCTTAAAGCGGTAGGTTTTCGGATCCCTAGGAGGAGCCCTAAACCTTAAAACCCCAAAACCCTAGAGATCCCTTATAGGAACCCCTAGAGATCCCTTTGCGCTATGGGTTGGTTTGGTAGGATTATCTACAGTGAACCCCAGAAAGTTGGAACATGGGTGTAGGAGGATTTGTGCTAGGATCCCCTATACTCTACCTTAAGGGCATGAGGATATTGATGTTCCAACTTTCTGGCTTCTACTATAATTGCTTCTAGGGCTTTAAAAGACTTAAAAACGGATCTCTTCAGGTTTTTCTAGGTTTAAAGAGGGTTCTTGAAGGGTTTGCCAGGGTTTTACGGGGTTCTAAAGTCGGGTCATTAACAGGGTTTAGGGTTTAGGGTTTAGGGAGGGTTTAGGATTTAGGGGTACCATCGCCTGTTGATGGGGGCTGCTGTGACTAAAGGCTAAAAGGTGCTTCCAAAGGTCGGCACACGGGTAGTTCTCTAACTTAGGGCCCCTCTACTACATTTGGGACCTAAAAGAAGGGACCCTAATTTGGAGAACTACCCACTCATCAGCAGTGGGTCTGGGTCTGTCAGAAAGCAGGGGATCCGAATGTAGAGCAGTCCTCACATGGCAGTCCAGATGTAGCTGTAGGGAAAGGCCACCCAGCGTCCCAAATCACCTGTCTTTGGATGGGTGTTAGCTTTCGGGAGCTGTGTGATTCGGACAGCTCTTTTGTCATTGTTCCTGCCGATGTGCTAAAGTGTTGCTCCCAAACTCGAGTCTTTGAGCCCTGAGATACTGGGATCGTGAAAACGCCCGAAGCGGCCTTTCGCATTTCTAATGGCGTCAATCGAACTGTGGTTCCTTTTTGCTTCAGGCTACCCTTTTTCCTAACCCCGACACCCTACAGCACTCTCAAACCTAAACCCTAAACCCTAAACCCCACCTAAACCGTGTCATGTACACCCTCACTCTGAGCCCCAAAATCCACAACTCCAACTAGAGCAAAGTTGAGTAGAGTAGCTGTCAGCCTTCAATGTCCCCCCGTAACCTATGCTCTTTGAGCCTTTTACTTAGAGCCTTAACTTTCTAGATCCTACGACATACCTGCTCCCCAAAACTTACAGAAAACTGGGCTATGACATGGACGTATGACCCCTGACGAAGACCACTTCGGACCCTGAACCCGAAATCGTGATCTTGCTTGTTTTTGCAAAAGGATCCCGAAACGAGTATTGGTGCAACCTGTTGTTCTCATCACAAGGGCACGGCAGCGGAATGTTCGAGAAATTATTGCAAGCTCTAAACACGAAGCCCGTCCTGCTGAAGCCTCGAAGGGTTTGAGAGGTTTGTAGTTACTGGGCTTTGGAGTAACATACTTTAATACTTTTTTCGGGACCTGTTACTGAAATGGAGCCATTATGAAATAAAAGTCTATACCTTTTTTCTCCCTGGTTACGTAAAAGCCCAGTTGCAAGGGTTCATTATGGGCAGCAGGTTCTTACAATACAATGGACTGAAAGTGTGCTTTCTCAAATTACTAGGCTACGCCCGAATACCTAAGCATGGGGCAGTCTGGACCCTTCCAACCCCTGCCCTACAAAGCCCAAAGGCCTGCAAACAATACCTTTGAAGCCCACTCAGCAGCCTTGTATCATCGTATAGACAGCAGTTTCTGCAACCCTACATTCTGCAAACCGCATTGTAACATATCTTTACACCCTTGCCGCAGGCCGTTGAACAAATGCATTATAAGCTCATAAACCCCGAAACAATAAAGAGAGCAGGGAAACTCTGTGAAAGCCAGCCTTGTGGCCCATGAACCACAGCTCGCATCTAGCGCAGCTTTCCCGGGGCCACGCACGATGGCCCCGACTTCCGAAGTGGCGTGGGCGTTTAGGATGTTTAGGGTTTAGGCATGTTAACTATGTCAACCTTGACGCCAAAGGCCTTGTTCGAATGCTGGGGTCTAAACCTACGGCAACCGATGCACCTTAAAAAAGGGAAAACGTAATAACTTTCCGCTGTCATATCCATTTGTTTAAGGTACAGTGCTTACTCTAGGAACTTGTAGTGATGTTGTTCTGTTGGGTTCCCGAAGATGTTGAAAGTATACCCCAAACCCCTGAACCCTAAACCCTAAACTAAACCCCGAAACCCTAGACCCCTGAACCCCGGAACCCCTAAAACCCCTAAAACCCCTAAACCCGGAATCCCCTAAAATAGGGCCCGAAAAAAGCACATAAGCAAAAATAGGACAGGAATATCCCATATAAACTCCCTTAGAATGAAGCCCATCAAGGTAGGGTTTAGGGTCACAACATGCTTATGCTTATGTGACAAACCCTAAACCCTAAACCCTCTCTTTCAAATGTATATTAAAACCTTGAGCCCTATTTTCGTACAGGGGCCCCCGTTCTCAAGCCGATTTTCGTACAGCCGGACCGTTCGGGCCTAGGGTTTGGGCTTTAGGGTTTAGGCTCTAGGGTTTAGGCTTTAGGGTTTAGGGCCTAGCGTTTGGGCTTTAGGGTTTAGGGCCTAGGGTTTGGGCTTTAGGGTTTAGGGGCCTAGGGTTTGGGCTTTAGGGTCTAGGGCCTAGGGTTTGGACTTGAAGGTTTAGGCCCTAGGGTTTGGGCTTTAGAGTTTGAGCCTTGGGGTTTGAGCTTTAAGGTTTAAGGCCGAAGGTTTGGGTGTTGAACTGAACTGAAGGTATTATAAAACTTGTTATTTCTTAATGTTTTGGGATTCTCTGGGTGGGTGGGTATTATTCTATGTTCAATATGGCGAACTTGACTAGATACTGCTCGACCAGAGCTGCTGAACCCTAAACCCTAAACCTTATGTGCTTTTGGGGGATCCCTATAAAACCGAGTGACTCCTCAAGCCCCTTGTCTGATAAATGTCGGACTGCTTAAATAAGAAACCCCGGCCCTGTAACCTCAAAAATATTACAGTAAACCCCATAAATTTGGAAACCGGATTAAGGTCAAATAGTGCTGGGATTCCCTGTACATTACTCTTAGCGATTGAGGCTATTGGGTTTCCAACTTTTCGGCTTCTACTGTACAGTAAACTACTAGGGTTTAGGGTTTTTATAAGTTTAGGGCCTAAGCATATTAGGGTTCATATCAAAACCTCACTAAAGTCCCAAGGTTTCTTAATCAAAGTTCCTGCATTTTTAACTAAACCCTCAACCCTAAACCCCTAAACCTTAAACCCTAATCCTGCATGCGACCTGTAAGCTCTTATAAGCAGCAGCGAAGAACCCATATTCAACCCTCAAACTTGGACGGCCAATGAGAGAGCTTTAAACGTTTTGGTCTTATGTATTCGGTCCAAGATAGAAACCCCTAAACCCTAAACCCTAGAGAGTTTAGGGTCCATGATAGAAGCCCCTAAACCCAAAATCCTTAAAACCTTAAACATTAAACCGCAAGTCTAAACTTCTTTTGGGCCTGGTTATTGAAGAAGCGAATCATGTGTCTTTTCGGGCCCTGTCTTCGGCCACTTCGCCTCTGTCTCTGCTTAAAAGTTCATGGGACTTAGTAACTAGGGTTACATATGAGGTAAGTATACGTATAAGTAAGTATAACCCCAGTTGAGGTACTTGTAACTGTACTTACTAACTTAGGAACTAGGGTTATAGATAAGGTAGAAGTATACCTATAAGTAAGTATAGTACTTGTATTTGTACTTACTACCAAGTCCAATGAACCTCCAAGTGGGGTTACCACCCACCGAGTGCAACGAAGAGGATTCCAACATGCAACATGCTCAAAAAGCAAGAAGGGTCCATGTGCCCAAATAGTTTACACTTTTGGTAAATCCAAACTATATACTACATGGGTAGATGATCTTGTGGCGTTTTGGAGTCTAGATCGTGGCCAGGTTTAGGGAAAGATCTGTTACCTAAACCTCGCACCCTAAACCCTACACAAACCCGGAACCTTAGACCCTAAACCCCATGCCGTAAACCCTAAACCTTCGAAGACCTAAAACTACATGCTTAACGGCCATTGTTCGATGACGGGACTTGGCTGAAGCTGTGGGTTCATGACCTAGGAACCTTGCACGCTTCGGGCTTCAGGGTTTCGGGGTGTTCAGGGTTGGTCGACAAAAATTAGCAAGAGGGTCCATATGTACTACTATTGTGGAACTAGGTCCCCCAAGACCATGATTAGAATGGTCTTCGTGGGCTTAATTCAATAGTAGTGGGGTGTATGGACCCGCTGGGTTATGTAGGTCACGTAGGTGTAGTGTAGGCATCCGAATTACAAAACCTTGTCATAGGCCCTGAACAGGTATTCGCAAGTCAGGTCACAACCTGAGCCCTTTTTGCAGCTAAGCCCTTGTACTAGCTTGCGGGATTCAAGAGTTTTGAAGATAGATACCTTCCTTGCTACTGAGTTTGGTGCTTAGGGGTTTGGGTTAAGGATTAGATCTGACAGCTGCTGATTAATCCGGAAGTATTAGGCCCTAAACCCGCAACCCCGAACCCAAAACCCTAAACCCCTAAACCCAAAATCAAGGCTTAGTAGCTGAGTCGGTAACCTTTAACCTTTTGGGGTCTTTTCATCCTACCATATTGAAGCTTAATCTAACCTTGTTTGGGGCTAGGATACTCAGCCCTTAAGTAACGTAGGAACCTGATTAAGAAACCTTGAGCCTTTATTAGGGCTCCTTATATGAATCCTACTATTTTGGGATTATAGGCCCAGGGTTTCTCAATCAGGTTCCTACAGAAGGAGCTGCACCGGATCCTAAACCCCAAACCCTAAAACCCTACGCCTTAAAGCATTATGCTCCAAATCCTAGACCTTACAACTCTAAGCCAGGAGCAAATCGCGCAGACGAGGTAATGGACCTGTGTTAAAACCCAAAACAACAAATCCCGAACCCTGAATCTCTAAACCCTCAACGAACGCCCCCAGAGCTGTCTGAGACCCGTGTAAATATCTTCTTTTTATGCGGCTCCTTTAATCATTGACCGTTTGCACCCAACCAGAACCACAGGGTTTAGATCCACAGGGTTTGTTCGACAGGATCGACAAATAAAGACAAATAAAGACATATAACGACAAGTTAAAGACAAATACAGACAAATAGCGACAAATTAAAGACAAGTTGAGACAAATTAAAGACAATGTATTTCAACGGCTTTCAGTGGTTAGAGTCGCAGGATGCAGGACTGACGGGTTCTAGGTTTCAGACGTAAACTCTGGCTCAATGCTTACCCCCAAGCTCCCAAACCCCTAAACCCTAGGCCCTAAACCCTAAACCCTAAACCCTAAATCCCAAACCCCGAAACCATAAACCCCAAATCGCTTTATTGCCATGGTATCCAATGTGGATGCAACTATGCCGAAGGCACGGAATGCTGAGACCAAGGTGCCTCCCCGGTTCAGGGCGTGGGGTTTAGGGTTTAGGGTGTGGGATAGAGAAACGAGGAGCACCGCTTAAATGTCTCGTGCCTGAGCTTAGGGTTTAAGATGGTTTAAGGATGCTTAAGTTTGTTGTTTATGAGAATAGCAGGAACAGCAAAACGGTGCAGCATCAATGCGTGCAGACAGACATAGATAGGTGTTAATTATTAAGGTGTTAAATGCACCATCTCTGCAACCCTAAACCCTAAACCCTAAACCCTAAACCCTAACCGTCTCTCGTCCACGAGAGAGAGCCCCCGTAGAGTTGTAGAGGTACGTCAAGACCAAAGTTAAATCAAAACTATGTAGACCAGAGGCTCCATGTACCTTTATAGTAGATACTTAAGGCTTAAAGGGGTCCCTGTATAGGTACTTTAGGGGCTAAGTATATACTATATGGGCACATGGAGCCTTAGGGGTAGGTGCATGTATGTAGACCCGATATATGTCCGACATGCCCTTTGAGGGTGTTCGCCGTTCTTTTCTGTTAGGGATTGGGGTTTATCTGCACCCCGAATCCTACAATTACAAAATACGTAGTAGGTTATGACCCCTTAACTATGGCCCAACACCTAAAACAATAGGTTTTCCGTTCGCCGGGTGGGGTTCCGGGATTGTCCTGGAGGTAAGCGGATTTGCCTATCGGTCTACTCGGTCAAGACGAGAACACCTTGATGTCAGGTCCACGTTGCGAAAGTCCCTCACCCTCAGCCCTAAACCCTACAAGGCCCTAAACCCTACGCCCTAAACCCTAAGCCCTGAACCCAAACAGAAGCTTCCATGGATTCGGACAGCCTCGAGATCCCTAAACCCTGCACCCTTGAACCGTCTGAGGGCAGCCTTGTAGGAACCCTCTGAAGGCAGCCTTGTAGAGCCATGTATTTCGCGCGAATTCCCCCCTAAGAGGTGGCTAGCCTCTCGAAGTGGCTGTCGACAGCTCGCTGCCGCCTCACGGAGAAGGCTCTCTTTTGGGGTTTTCGGGTTTAGGGTTGAGGGTTCCCTTTAAAGGGACCTGTCAGGGTTCCCTTAAAGGGATCTATAGGGTTTTAGCGTATAGGATTTAGGGTTTAGGGTCCAGGATTTAGTTTAGGGTTAGGCTCAGGGTTGAGGGTAGAGAGGTCAGAACCGAAGGTTCAGGCACCATCTTCCCGGGTTGTGGGAATTTGGTTTAACGGGTTGATGGGCTTAAAGGTGCTCGCTTACAGGGGAGAAAGGGATTTTCGCGACTGCGAACTTTAAGAAGCTTCAGAATCTAGGTTCCCCAGTAGTACCCTTTTACCCTTTTTTTTGGGGGGTTCCCTTATTAAAACCGAATAGTAGGAAAAAAGGGTACCCTTATTATTAAGGGGCCACCGGGGAACCTAGATAATGCCCCAACGAATACTAGTCCAACCGAGACTCTCTTAAAGCAACCCCTAGCCAAAGACCCGAAACGCTAAACGAAGCTTCAGAATGGAGGGTTTAGGAAGCTTTTGGTCCAAATCGGAGTCGCGAATCCAGGTTGAGGATTGAAGGTTGAGGCTCGCGAGTGTACTTTGGGGGCCTACCTTGGGATCCGAAAACCTACCGTTTTAAGGGTTCGACCCTCTAATTATGGGGTCATAACCTACTATTTTGTAGGGTTTGGGGTCACAGGTAAATAATTAGCAATACTGGTCTGGGGGTTCCTACGGTTTGGGGTTTAGGGCTTAGGGTTTAGGGTTTAGGGTTCAGGGTTCCTTATTATAACTATAGTATAATGAGCCCCAAAACCCTGTTGCATATATTGCCTCGGGCATTATATGCAACAAGGACGTCTCGGTACCGAAGGTGCCTTTCAATAAACACGACCGAGAAATACCAGAGACGATTATTAGTCATGCCAGAAGATACCAACCACCTTTCCATTGAGCATGCATTTCTGGAAAGTCGCAAGTTGGTTTCAGCTATTATAAACAAATTGTGATGAAGTCTCTCTTTGTGAAGCAGCTCGATGTGAAGTCTCTATGTGAAAAAGCTCAGTGTGAAGTTTCTCTGCGTGAAGCAACTCAGTGTGAAAGTCTTCTATAGGAAGCAAACCAGTGTGAAAAAACTGTATATGCACATACATTGCAGCAGTGACGCCGGGACCGTAGTAAGCTAGCAAGAAGTAGGCTAGCGCCAACGACTTGTTGCACTTCCTATTCTAGTTGTGAAGGCCCCTTCGTTACCTTAAGGACCAAATGACCTTTAAAAGTATGGGCCCTCTACCCTTATACTATAGATCCCTATATGGTATATGAACCTTAAAACCTTTTAAGGTTCATTTCGTCCCTAAGGTTTAAGAAGGTTCAGAATCCTAAACCCTAAACCTTAAACCCTAAACCCTAAACCCTAAACCTTAAACCCTAAACCCTAAACCCTAAACGAAGCTTCAGAATGGAGGGTAGACCGGATAGATAAACCCTCAATCTCGCCTTACGGGTCTCAAGCCAGCCATCCCGACGGACGAAGGCCCTGGGCGCTGCTCCATAGACCTTGATAAAGGAATATACCTTAAACCTTAAACCATATTAGGGATGCTACTACAGTTTAAGGTATATTCCTAAATTAAGGGATATCGGAGTCCCCTAAACCCTAAACCCTATAGAGTTTTGATAGATTTAAGGAACCCTAGGTATTGCATAATTAAGGGATATTGGAGTCTCTGGTGACATCAGAGCTCTGTCCGAGACGGGGTGCGCGCCTGCGGCCTTTGCCGGCGTAGATGTAAGTAAGCTTACAACTACGATAATCCCACTTAGGGGATGTAGAACCCGAAGTATAACCTTGCTTACCAAGTCCCCTGAGCTTCCAAGTGGGCAAGAAAGGGCTGAATTCGGCGTCCATGTGCTGAAATGGGTTAGGGTTTAGGGTTTAGGGTTTGTGTAGGTTCCGTGGCTACTGCCTTTTGGGCCAAGAATGGGCCACAAACCTTGCCTGTCCAAGCAGTATCATTACCCATCCTGTGCCTGTCCAGGCACATCCTCCACAGACCTTGCCTGGCGAAGTACTTTCATCACTACCCATCCCCTGCCCGGCAGTTGCCAATCTTGAAGCTCAAGTGTTTGCCTGTTTCACTCATCGTTTAGACCCTAAACCCTAAACCCTAAACCCTACCCTGAACCCCTAGCTACTGGGAGTAGCGTCGCGCAGACTTCAACTTGAACTTGTCAACCTCAATCCCCAAAACCCGGACGTCTTTTAGGGTTTAGGGTCTTTGAGCTCTGAAAAATGGAGAACGGTGTCATGCAGAATCCGGAAAGGCCACATCAAACCTTGATAGATCCCGATCGTTTTGGGCCACGACTTCCGAAGTTACCCAGCCTAAACCCTAAACTCATAGGGACCCTTTTAGGGGGGTAGGGGGGAGCGGGTTAGGGGACTATACTTCCTTAAATAGGCCTTGTTAAGTCCTTATTATGGGTATTAAGGCCCCCTACCCCCCTCCCCCCCTACCCCCCTAAGGGTCCCTATGATAAACCCTAAGCCCTAAATTCTGAACCCTATACCCAAAAAAGCAGAGACACGGCCAGTGGCAGGCCCTAAACTCTAACTTTATAGGGTCCTTAAGGGAGGGTGGTTCAAGGGGGGGAGGGTACAAGGGATCCTTAGGGAACCTTAAGGGAACCTTAGGGATCACTTCATAGAGAGAACTAGGGATTAGTAGGTTATCTACCCCCTCCCCAAGGATACTATAATAATTCCCGAACACGTTCTCTAAACCTTCAGGTTTAGAGTTTAGGGTTGAGGGTTTTCTTGGGTTGCGGATCAGGGTTGATACTAGGGCAGGACAAGCCGTGCTATAAACATAAGCTGAGTAACATTTTACATTTGTATGGGTACGTAAACCCAAGAAGGGATAGACATTTCCTGTGGCTCCAAACCCTACAAAATAGTAGGTAGAACCCTTAAAACGGTAGGTTTTCGGATCCCAACGTTAGATTTTGTAATACTATCCCAACCATGGACTCGGATTAGGTTTTAGTTGTGGACTGACCCTCTCGTCCGACATGTAGCAATCCGTAGTTTTTCCATGGAACCTTCAAGTCTGACAATCTAGGATGTAGGGCCCTTTCCCGACAATACACCTCAAGGAGCTGTACCCAGAGGCTCCATATATACTACCATTCTGGAATTAGATCCCAAGAGACCAGTCTTATTATGGGTTTAGGGACCTAATTCCATAATGGTCGTGTATATGGAGCCTCTGGGGTATAATGCCCCAACGAATACTAGTCCAACCGAGACTCTCTTAAAGCAACCCCTAGCCAAAGACCCGAAACGCAGGAGTACCAGGATTTCAGTGCAGCTGTGAAAGTGCTCTTCGCGCATGGGAGGGGCGAGCAGGCCCTTCCATCCGTGTGAATAAAAAAGGCTTTTCGGGTGTAGCTTAGAGTTGAACCCTCAACCCGCACACCCTTAAAGCATAAATCCCTTTCGGTAAGGGTTTAAGGGTGCAGGGTTAGGGCTTTGGCGAAATTAATGAGCGGTGGTTCAATGGGTTTAGGGTTTCAGGCTTTAGGGTTTCAGGGGTTGGGGTTTGTTGGCTTTGGGTATAAGGGTTTTAGTATTTTCGGGTGCAAGGTTTAGGTTTAGGGTTCCTGATTGATATACCCCTCTTTAAGGCCTTCCCCGGGATCCAAAACCAAAAGACTTATTGTTTTAGGCGTTATACATGGGGTTTAGGGTTTGTCATTTAGGGTTTAGGGAATCCCGGAGCATGAAATGGGAAATCGAGATAGAGGTGACCTTCAGTTGTAGGTAGATTCGGCGCAGGCATGCTTGAATCAAACCGCACACCTAGACCCTAAACCGGAATTCCCCCAAACCCAAACCCTAAAGCGCACCTCTTTCCGGACTGTCTTTTGGATCCTCACAGGTCTTGCGTTCGAGTCTGTATTGGTGCTTGGGAACTAGAATCCAGCCTTCACGCCTTCAAGGATCTTAGAGGCGTTGTTTCCGATTCCAGGCCAGCGCGGATGCAGTACAGCAGGATGTTACAGCCATGCACATACAGCCAGGAAAAAACAGTTGGCCAGTGTATATTTTCAATATTACACGTGATGATGTCACTCCGCGTCGGCCTCTGCGCATGACATTCAGCTCATTTCAGGCTGTGGTACGGCTGATGGACAAAATCCTGCATTACCCATTATAAGGAATATACCATAATTCCCATAGTTTAGGGTCCTTAGGGTCATGCAGGAGCTCAAGAATAGTCCCAGGCCAAGCAGACCAAAAAGATTCGTGCTACATCATAGGGCGGTCCTTGGTGACATCCGCGCTTGCTTATTATGAGGTGTCACGCAGCGGAGGCGACGTCGAAGACATGGCAAGGTAAGGTGATGAGCTCACTAAGCTTACAGCAGACCATTCCAAAGGCTGCATGTACCTGTATAGTAGATACGTAAGCCTTAAAGGGGTCCCTATATAGGTACTTAAAGGCCTAAGTATATGCTGTATGGGTACCATGGACCCTTATACCCTAAACCGTATAGAACCCTTTAAAGGAACCCCTTAAACGAACCGTTAAACCAACCCTTAAAGGAACCCTTAAAGGAACCCTAAGGTACCCTTATAGGAACCCTTGTAGATCCCTTTAAAGGAACCCTAAGGCACTAAAGGGACCCTAAGGCATATACAATTTTACCATGGAGCCTTAGGGCATGGCCATGATGGTGAGCCCGAGGCTGTGAGGAAAGGCATCTCGTGCCGTCTGAAGAGATCCAGTCTCGAAGACGAGGGTTCAGGGCTTAGGGGTTTAGTGGTTAGGGCTTTAGGGCTTTAGGGATTTAGGGTTTAGGGGTTTATGGCTTAGGGGTTTAGAGGTTTGGGGGTTAGGGGATGAGGGATCAGGGATTCAGGGGATTAGGGGATTCGGGGGTTAGGGGTTTAGGGGTTTAGGGGTCAGGGTTTAGTATAAGGGTTTAGAGTCTGGAGGTTTCCTAGGGGAGAAGGGCGCCAGACATTAGGGGCCATTTGCAAGAAGACCGCGGCTCTCACCATCATGGCCATGCCCTAAGGCTCTATGGTACCCACATTGTATATGCCTTAGGGTCCCTTTAGTACCTTAGGGTTCCTTTAAAGGGATCTATAAGGGTTCCTATAAGGGTACCTTAGGGTTCTTTTAACTGTTCCTTTAAGGGTTCGACGAGCTGGGGTAGAAAAAGCGCGCTAAATCAAAATCAACGAATACCGTGAGATGAATCACAACGAGTATTCCTTGGGGTTCCTGATTATACCTTATAAAAGAAAACCTGAAGCCTTACATTCCCTAACCCGTAAGCCCTACATTATTGAGGAAAGCTACGAAAACTATATATGGAAGGTGTAAGCCTAAGCACGAAACTCCTAAACGCTACATTCCTTAAGTTAAATCTTCATACATTCCTTCAAAAAACAATCCCAAAACCCTATATAGATCCCGTATAAGAGCCCTTGAGGGAACGCGTATAGATCTCTTTGAAGGAGACCCTACGTTCCTTGAAGGTCTCCGAGCTTCCTTCCGTAGACGACGTGCTTTGGCAGATGGCTGAGCTGCTGTGGCGTGCCGTGGGGTCCCCGGGATGACGGCTCGATACCCAGAGAGCCCAATACCCCTTAATTAAGGAATATACCTTAAATTATACGGGGCTTCATATTATGATTTAAGCCATATTCCCTAATTAAGGGATATTGGGTCCTCTGGGTACGGCTCGCGGCGTTTGGGTGTTTAGGGTTTAGGGCTTACAGTCCTATAGTCTTATAGCTATAATCACAGGCTATAGACAGAGTACTAGAGTGTATAGGGTTTAGGGGCTTACAGTTATAATCATCGGCTATGTATAGGGTTTCGTTTATTTAGGGTCAGGGGTGGTCTCTCATTGCATTGGCTCCG
Organism: Symbiodinium sp. clade A Y106; assembly: GCA_003297005.1. NCBI lineage: Eukaryota > Dinophyceae > Suessiales > Symbiodiniaceae > Symbiodinium > Symbiodinium sp. clade A. Next base: position 234,956 of record BGNK01000254.1, on the reverse strand, counting down.
GAGCTTTTAACTAGGGACCCAAGAAGCACATAAGCATAAGCATCTTATGGGGATATCCCTACCTTGTTGGGCTTCATTATAAGGGGGTTTATATGGGATATCCCTATCCTAACTTTTGCTTTGGTGCCTTTTTGGGGCCCGATTTAAAGTTTCGGGGTTAGGTCCGACGGCTCTGGTGCTCTCGGGTTTAGGACGTAGGGTTTGGGGGTTTTAGACTCTAGGAAAAGAGGTCTCATCGACAGAATCCCAGAGACTCCGATATCCCTTAATTGAGGAATATACCTTAGTGTGATTTAAGGAATATTCCGTAATTAAGGGATATTGGAGTCTTTGGGGTCCGGTTCTTCATCGTGTTCAGAGTGGGGTCTCACAGTAACCCCAAAATCCGTAACCCCAAACCTCAGCATAGTAGGGCATGTGCAAAATCTTAGAGTGTAAGCTTAAGCTGAGGCACAGTTATCAGGGCATGTTGAGGTAGACCGCAGCTCCGGGAGACAGAAGGCTCTGCACTTGGAGGTTCATGAGACTTAGGAAGTGCAGAGTCTTTGGTCTTTGGGGACCTGCTGTTTCTGGTCTTGGTTTCGGTTTCAGACAGTACTGCAAGGATCATGACTCATGGGACTTAGTAACTAGGGATATATATATATATACACAAGGTAGCTGTGCTTATATCCCCAGTTAGTCAAGGCACTTATCTATAACTTTGTTTACTAAGTCTTACTAAGTCCCACGAGTCTCCAAGGAGGGTTTCGGGTTTCTTGAATTTCAGGTAGTTTTGGTGGCCGGGGCCGTGTGGAGCAGAGACGGTCAGACATTCCCACATGTGGGGACATTGCTTGGTGGCCACGAATCCCCTGAACCCTAAACCTTAGTCAACCCAGAAACCTCAAACTCAGATGGGTGGAGATAAATTGCTGCCGCCGCTGCGTGGTATTCTGCCTGCGATAGATGGAGACGGTGGAAAGTGCTCCAGGCTCTGCAACAAATAAAACACAAGTGGGGTCTAGGGTTTCAGGGTTTACCTGTGACCCCAAACCCTACAAAATAGTAGGTTATGACCCCTTAATTAGATGGTAGAACCCTTAAATTAAAACGGTAGGTTTTCGGATCCCAAGGTAGGGAAACACAGCCACGACAGGCGCCTTTGCGAGACCCAGGCCTGTTAATGGGTTTGCTTATCAGAGCCAAAAAAGAAACTTCCCTAAATGCTCAGCCTGATCCAGCTGGCACGCCTGCTCTGCGCTGTTGTCTGTTCTGCTACTTTTTCTGAGGCAACCCTAAACCCTAAACTCTTACATCAACCCCGGGATGGATTCTATCGAGGCTGTAGAAAGGTTTTCGCCTTGACTTGGGTGTTTTTGAGGTGTGGAGGTACGCGTCCACGTTCAAAGCTTCACAGCCAAGCCCCTAAGCCGTAAAGCCCACTAAACCCGACCGCCCGTGCAAAAAAATAGCGAATCCTCAAGCCCCTAGACCCTGAAGCCTCTCGCCCAAACCTTACCTGTGCCCCCGAAAACCTACCGTTTTAAGGGTTCTACCCTCTAATGAAGGGGTCATAACCTACTATTTTGTAGGGTTTGGGGTCACAGGTAAGCCTTACGACGTTTATCATAGGACGTTTCTAGAACCTGTGTAGAGCCTTGAAACCAGCTCCCAAAGGAAGCCTAAGTCGTATAGGCCCTGTGATTAGGGTTTAGGTTTAGGGGTTCAGGGTTTAGGCTTTACCTGTGACCCCAAACCCTACAAAATAGTACGTTATGACCCCTTCATTAGAGGGTAGAACCCTTAAAACGGTAGGTTTTTGGATCCACGGGTAGGCTTTAGGCTTCAGATCTAGCCTGCTCCTTGTGAGGACTTCCCAGAAGGCATCGAAGAGCACAGGCGATTCATGGAAGGCACACGCCGTGTGTAACCTCTGTCTACTGCAAGTATAAGACTATAAGGCTTTGAGACCGTCTTTCAGCTTGTTCCTTTGGATTCCTTTGATGGGTTTCGGAGAGCTCTAAAGCACACTTGTTCTTCACCTTGGATGGGGAACGGAGGCTTGAAACCTCTATCTAACGAATGTAAAAGACTGTGTATATCGAATATTTATGGGCTTTGTAAGGGTTTCAGAGGTGTTTTACCGGGGGTTCAAGGGCTTTTGGGTTTGACGGATTAAAGTGATTCGAAGCTTTGGGAATATACGGATGATGCATGGGGTTACAATTTCGGAATGTACTTTGCCGTGAAGCCTGAATACTTAGGTCCCCAATACCTAACCTTTAAACTTTTTGGATATGGTTTAGTAGTAATCGGAAAGTTTAACCTTTTATTTCTGTGGCTTATTTGGGTAGTAAGAGTACCAACATTTCCCCTAAGGGTCCCTTATATTACGTATTCTATAATATACCACAGAACCCTATTCTAATATTAACTGAGGCCCCTATTTACCCTTGCAGAACCCTTGCGAGGAACCCTATAATTATTGAGGCCCCTATACCAATTCCCAAACCCCCTAAACCCTAACCCCTATAGATCCCTCTAAAGGAACCCTATAAACCTTTATAGACCCCTTTAAAGGAACCCTAATTATACTAAGGCCCATACGAAATTCGTTATAGCGGGCTTGGGGGGAGCTTCGCAGGCTGCAGCACGAATGGGAGACTGACTCGCCCCGGCATTAATACCCGTACTTAGTACTACGGTTGATGATATAAATCCTGGTGCCCCTTTAAAGAGATCTATAAGGATACCTTTAAGGGCTTCCTTTAAGGGATCTATAGGGTTTAGGGTTTAGAGTTGATGATACAAATCCTGCATTACCTTTATGGCCCTAGGCTTTGGGAATTGTGGTATATTCTGTATTATGGGTAATGCAGGATTTGTGTCATCAACCGTAGTATTGGTAGTCCGTCCGTAGTAGAATAAGTGTGATGGTAATGAATCAGCAGTAATACTCATAACCTTAGCAGTAGCAGTAACAGTGGTGATATTGATCTTAATAGTGGTTTTGAGAGTGATAGGGATAGTGGTAATGGCGGTAGCAGCGACAGTAGTAGTAACAGTCATAATCATGTGAAGAGTACTCATAAAAGATCGTATTCTTAGTCATATTCAATCATGCATGCATATGCATGCATGCGCATGATGCTATGCATGTATGCATGCATGCTTGACATGTATGTATGGATGTATGTACGTGTGTGTAATTATGTATGTGTGTACGTATCTACGTATGTACGTATGCATGCAAGTATATACGTATGAATGTGCAGATGTGGTTGTTGTTGTTGTTGCTGACAACCAAACCGTGAACCTCTGGAGGCTTCAATATCCTTTGATTACAGGAATATACCTGAAATTAGAGTAGGATCCCTAATATGATTTAAGGAATACTCCTTTTAAATTAAGGGATATTAGAATCCCTTAAACCCTCTCGATCCCTTAAAGGAACCCTTAAGGATCCCTTTAAAGGAGCCCTGGTATTCCTTTAAATTAAGGGATATTGGAGTCTTTGTGAACCTCTGGAGGCTTCAACATGAGCCTTCCCAAAATATTGATCCCCACGTGGCAGCCTCGGCTGGGCTTGAAGATTCTGGAGCCTTTAGGCCTTTAGGGCTTAGGGTCAAAGCCTCCATGTAGCTTTGTAGTAGATACTTAAGCCTTAAGTGGTCCCTATATAGGTAGTTTAAGGCCTAAGTATATACTATATGGGTACATGGAGCCTTTCGGGCTTATAGGGTCTAGGGTCGCAACAAGAGTTCCCACAAAGGAACCCTGAACGAAGCCCTTCTAGGAACCCCTTGGAGGGAACCCTCAAAGGTACGGATCCTGGGGTCTGATTTTAGGGCTCAGGGTTTATAGGGTTTAGGGTTTAGGGTTTAAGGCTACATAGGGTTTAGGGTTTAGGGTTAAGGTTTTAGGGTATGGTTTTCCTCTCGGGGAACTCCCCTCACGGCGGGTTTGCACACTCATGCTTGCTTGTCATGTCAATATTGGAAAGGGAGCATGCTGTGTCCCATTTTGGTTCAGGGTTATCAGAAACACAAAAGGTTTTAAAAAGGCGTAACGTTTGGAAACCCTAAACCTTGAACTCGAATCTTTGAAAACCCGAGACTCTACCTACCTTACCAAGCGAAACCCTACCTTTTCAGGATTGACATGCCCTGAATTGTCCAAGCACCTGGCGAGAGCTCCCAGGACCAGCCAGCCCAGACGGCCCAGCAGGGTGGAGTTCCTCAACGCCCGCCTTGCTTCACGCCTAGCAACGGGTGTCTCAGGTACTGGCACCTACGCTGCACGGGGACGCGGAACTCCAGGAACATGCCAAGCCAGAAGGTGCCTCGCACACCCCTAGTGCCAGCCAGCCATGCAGGCAAATGCACGGATTGCAGCGTTGAACCGCTGCCTCTCCAGATGAGGTCGGGCACATTCAGCAATGGTTTCCGTTACGCTTTCCGGTCGGCGCCGGGTGTTGAGCCACAGGTCTCGTCCGCTCACAGCAAAAAGTCAATCATGTGATCACTTGGGGTGATCAACCATGCAGGTCATCCAGGGTGATTCTGCCACCGGACGAACCCTGGCCCTACCGCCTGCCGCCGATGGCCTTACCAAGGGGCTAGTCATGTCGTTTGCTAGCCGTGCAATTGAATACAACTAGCACTCAACAAACCTAAATCCTAGGCTCGTAGGGCCCTCAAGCCTAAACCCTGAATACCGAAACACCCAAGTGATCCTAAACCCTACGGCATTAATTGACAATTTAGGCGTCGGGATGATCAGCAAGTGTAGTCCTTTATGGTCTCATAGTCCACTATATAGTTACGGTATAAGAACAAAGTGCCACCCCTAACTCTATTCTAAATTCTAATTAGTAGGGCCTCTACGCTAGATAAACCCCGAACCGGCCCTTTACAACCCAAAACCCTACACCCCATAGCCATAGCCCTTAAACCCTAAACCCTACCTGCCTACGTTCTCCAGTAGTACCCTTTTGCGCTTTCTTTCTAGGGTTCCCTTACTAAACTTACAGAGCAAGGTGGGAGTTATACTAGATGAGCCCTATATAAAACCCAAAACTCGGCACCTTTAAATGCTTAAACCCTAAATCATACGGAGCGAGGTGGGAGCACACCCTAAACCCTACAGTCCTAAAATACCCACCCTACACCCCTTATATAGCCCCTACCTGTGGCACCAAACCCTACCAGATAGTAGGTTATGACCCCTTAATTAGAGGGTAGAACCCTTAAAACGGTAGGGTTTCGGATCCGAAGTGAAACCCTAAAGCCTAAAGCCTACAACGCAGGAGGCAGGAGCTCTAAACACCAAGACCTAAACGCGACCTTAGCCCACCAAAACCTACTTTTATGTAGGGTCCCTATGAAATCTATATTAGAGTTTATAATAAGAAGCTACAAAAATAGGTTTTGGTTGGTGAAGATATACCCGTTTTTTTCTAAGGTTGCCTTACTAAACCCTAGAGAGCGCGGTGGGAGTCTACTGTATAAGTAGTTTGGACCCTGTGGGAATTGCGATTACACGAAACCCTGGACCCCTAGACGCCAAATCCCTTGTAGAACCCTACAAAGGAGCCGTTTAAGGTAAGCCTGCCACGCAGAGCCCTCGAAGGAGCCCACCCCGAATAAACCCTGTACCTTAACAACTATAAGCCCTAAACCCTACAGAGCGAGGTGGGAGCACCACATTGCACAGAGTGCCCCTGCCGGCGCGGAGGCTCCAGGCAGCTTCGGCGTCTCTCTCGGGCTCGGCTTCTTCGAGAGCTCTGTGGGGTTGTCTAGGCTTCCTTTAAAGGGTTCCTTAAACTTAAAAGGGCTCTACAGGGATTTGGGGTGGGTTCATTCAGGAATTTAGGGTTTGAGAGTTTGGGTTTTTGAAGTAACCGGTTCCGGAAAGGGGTGAGGTCTAAGGCTCTGCCTGTAACTGTGGCCCCAGTTTTAACAAAACAGCAGGGCATGACCCTTACGCTTTGTAGGGTTAGTAATGTCCATTGAAAGATCAGTAGGTATTTCGAGCCACAAGTAGAGTTTAGGGTGGGGCACGTATTCGTTTTCATCTGTTGTTGTTGTTGTCCGGGTCCTGGGTTTTGAACCTTTTTGTGCGTGGGAACCCTGATGGGAGACAGCACTTTGCTGGCAAGCTGATCCAGGACATCAAAGCATCGGCTGCGGCCGAGATGGACGCTGTGTGCAGAACGCCTCTGCCAGGACGTGCAGGAAGGCATTGAAGGAGTGGGCGTGACGTGACTATTACGTCTTGCGAAACGCATGCCGTCCCTGACATGCTACACAACGACCTTGAATCAGAGCAGCCGCTGCCACAGACAATCTTGCGTGCTTGCCGAGCCGAACAATCGTTGGCAGCGAGACAATGACAATAGACGTCGATTGCGCAAGAACGCTACTCCTCCGGAAGCAGGGAATAGGCTTTGCTATGTTTTAGTGTTTGGTCCATATTCTGTTTTCGTGTCCTGCTTCTAGAGCTGGTAGATCCCAGATAGACAGTCCAACAGGAATGAGGTCTTGAGGCTCTGTCATGCTGTAAAATGTTTATACATGTAAGGACTATAATAAGGTGATTTGATTATACCACACGTCTTCAGAACCCGGGTCATAGCTTGCACCACCCCGGGCTAAAACCCGAAATCACGAACTCCCGAAAGCTCGTGTAGGGTTTGATGAAACCATTGTGTAACAGTGTAGATTTCGGAGTTGAATTGGCTTGTGGGTTTGTGGGGTTTAAAGTTTAAAGTTCAGACTGATGGATAACGGCTGCGATGTGTTCAGCAGAGCCAGGTGGCCCAAATGCAGGACGTATTCAAATCATACCCTGCAACCCGAATCTCGCATTGGTTGCTTCCACATCTCCTGAACCCAAAGCCCTGAGACTCCAAACCCTACAAAATACTGGGCTTTGGAGTACCATACTTTAATACTTTTTTTCTTAAAAGAACCATTATGAAATAAAAGTTTATACTTTTTTCTCCCAGGTTACTTAAAAGCCCAGAATACTAGGTTCTGCCAGCGTAATCAGAGGGTAGAACCCTTAAAACTATAAGCTTTTGATCGGCCGACAAAAGCCTCATCGAATCCCGAAGTCATGCCAACCTCGCACCTAGCAAAAGCCTATAAGCCGACGGCCCTCAAGTCTTCTAGGGTTTTGGGGTTTGTCCATGAAGGTCTTGATCCCGACGGGTCCTAGGTACCTGTACAGTAGAGAGTAGGCTCCTGTAGTAGAATTACTAGTATGGTTTGGGTAAGTAAAGGAACCCTAAACCCTAAACCGAAACTTTTCAGGCACATGGAGCCTTAGGGATTCCAAAGCTCTTCAAAGCGCATTTACAAAGCCACTAAGCCCTCAACCCTACACCCTATTTAGGGGTCGTGATAATAAGCATCCTACTACTAAGGGTACTATATTAGGGTCTCATATGCCTTAAATCATAGCAGGGATCCTACTATAATTTAAACTCCTTAAACCCTAAAAGCCCTAAACAACTCTAAAAACTCCAAAACCTTAAAACAAAAACCCTTAAGCGATCTCATTTACTGAGCCCTCGTCTCCGAATCATGCGGCGCCTGTCGGCCGCTTCTCGGGCTTTGCGCTCCCTGGCGCAGAGAGGCCGCCTTGGTAGGATCCCAGAGACTCCTAGGGCTCCTTTAAAAGGATCCTACCTAGGGTTCCTTTAAAAGTAAGGGATCTATAGGGTTTAGGGTTTAAAGGGGTTTGCGCGGGGTTTAGGGTTTAGGGGTTTAGGGTTTAGGGTTTAGTGGTTTGGGGGTTAGGGTTGTTTTGATCGTGGTTGAAACTCTAAGGTTTTCTACAGTGCAAAGTCCTGTTATGAGGTCTGGAAGGGCATTCTATGTTTATGTTTATGCATGCATGGCGTGCATAGCATATACATATACATACGTGTATATGTATGTTTATGAAGAGAGACACGGACAAAGCTCACTTCGTGCTTTGTAAACTGAAAATGGCTAGCGGCTAGCCGTGGCATATTGTTGCTGCACTTGTGCATCATGAAGGTCGAAATGTGCAGCCATGTTGCCAATGTTGGCAGGATTGCAGGCAAGGCGAGGTTAGAACGACACATGCACCGAAGGCATAGCCATCTCAGGAGAGAGAGAGAGAGAGCGAGTCTTCTGCTCAAAAGCCGACACATCTAGGTTTCCTCATTGCGGTGGCCTTCTGCATGTCCTTAGAAAGGTAGGTTTTGGGGTTACAAATAGACAGGGGGTTAAGTGAATGGTTTTGGGGATTGAATTTTGCGAGTCTGGGAGGGCCTTAACGCACTAATGCAGGGGGTTGAATCATTGATTACGTTGGGCGTTCTACGATTTTGTTTACTGGGTGTTGAAGGGCTTGATGCGGCTTTACACAAATAGCAATAATATCCTCCTTGTCCCTGTGTTCGTAAAACTGTTCTTGTGTCATCCTCAGCGGTCCATGCAAGTATAGCTCACCCCCCGCATAGAACAAAGAACTTTATATGGCTGACCTACCTGTGACCCCAAACCCTACAAAATAGTAGGTTATGACCCCTTAATTAGAGGGTCGAACCCTTAAAACGGTAGGTTTTTGGATCCACAGGTAGACCCTCAAGCCCTGAACACTAAACCCTGGACCCTGAACCCTCAACACGTAAACCTTGAACCATCAACGCTAAACCCTGTAATCCTTACATGGAGGATCACTGGCTGTCACTTAGTAAGTAAGATTGTACGTAGCGTGTATGGGGTTACAAGTGTTTCCATAGGTAAGGTTACCACTTAAGTTATAGCCCTGCTACTAAGTCCCATGACCCTTGAAGTAACCCTAAGCCCTAAGCTGTCAACCCGAAACCGGAAACTGCAGACCCCTTGAGCACTTCGCGCCAGGTCCCAACTCTAAACCCCCAAACCCCAAGCCGCTGAGGTCCCAAACAAAGCCCTTGCAGTCCCCAAAATGTTTGGTCGAATTCCCCTACTCCAAAAAGAAAAAGCAGCCCGTTTCGTTTGATTAAGGCTCTATACCAGGGTTTTTGGGCAACCCTGTGCGAGGTCCTCGCATCGCAGTGCTGCGCCGCGATTCCTCGTCACTCGCCCCTGCGCCGGCGTTCTCTGAGACACGATTGGAGCTTGTCGGTTTACATATATATATATGTATACACACACACACACGCCTGAAGGGCCTATCTATGTCTATGTGTGTGTGTGTATCTGTATGTGTACGTGTTTGTGTATGTGTGTGTGTGTGTGTGTGTCCTTGTATGTGTGTGCGCATGTGTATGCATATACGTATGCGTATGTGTATTTGTATGTGTATATATAACAAGATTTTTGCAAGATGTTAAATCATTTGTTTAATTAGGCACTCGCTTGTTGTTCTGGTTTTCATTGGAGATAGGGAACTTTTTGCTTGCAAGAGACTGTGACTGTCGCTACTCCTAAACCCTAAACTCTAAGCCCTTAACCCTACCCGTAAACCAGCCCTTACCTGTGGATCCAAAAACCTACCGTTTTACGGGTTCGACCCTCTAATTAAGGGGTCAAAGCCTACTATTTTGTAGGGTTTGGGGTCACAGGTAAACCCTGAATCCCTAAACCGCTCTACCCTAAATCAAACACCCCCAAACCCTCTCCCTGCCGCTCACCCTAAACCCTACGTAAATCCAAATCCCTAAACTCCTAAACCCTAAAAACCCGAATAACCCTAAAAACCCTGAACGCCCCAAACCCTAAAAACCCTAAACACTCTAAACCCTAAGAAAGCCGGAAACCAGCCCTAAACCCTAAACCTTATAGATTCCTCAAAGGAACCCTTAAGGATCCCTTGTAGAAGCCCTTATAGATCCCTTGAAGGGGAGTCTCTGGGAAAGCCCAAGCCGGAACCCAGCCAGGGCTGGCTTCGATGCCCTCGGCCTGCCGGGCAGTGCCGTGGAGCTGCCCATGTGCCTTACCTTAGGGACGAAATGAACCTTAAAAGGTTTTAAGGTTCATATACCATATAGGGATCTATAGTATGAGGGTAGAGGGCCCATACTTTTAAAGGTCATTTGGTCCTTAAGGTACTGGGGGGGAGGAGGAAAGGGGCTCGGGGCTTTAGGGTTTAAGGGCTTTAGGGTCTATAGGGTTTTCGTAAGATGTTTCTAATCAGGTTTCAGGGCTTAGGGGTTTTCATAAGAGTTTAGGGGTTAAGAGGGTTTAGGGTTTAGAGTCATAAGTTAATAAGAGGTGTATAATTAAGGGGTTTTGGGTGTTTAGTGGTCTGTAAGGGTTGAAGGGTTATAGTTTATGATGCGTTTGAGGGTTTAGATTTAGGGTTCTCGAAGGGTTTTGTCACAACGCACCGGTTTCTTGGTGACGATGATGGGGCGGTTGCCCATCAGCGGGGCTCTTTCACGAAGCCGGTACCCAGTATAGAGGGAGAACGAGAGCGTGCCGAAGCCAAAGCTAAAGCGGCTGCGACACTAGTCGCCAAAGCGGCGGGAGCAGCTCCGAGAAGGCCTCCGGCACCGCCTAGGCCGAAGGCGAAGCCCAAAACAGCCAACCGGCCGGTTTCTCCCCCGGGGTCGTCTCCCAGCTCCGGCCCGATGGCCGACGCCGCCAGGGAGGGAGCCGCTGCCAGCACGGCAGGCGCTGCACCGGACGTGGGGACCTCTCCGGCTCAGGGCGCCCAGCCCGCCCCTGCCAGGGTTACCATTCTGCGCCTCGACGTTGAATGCGGGCCGTCACCGGGTGTGTGGCTGAGAGTCCCTTTGGACTCGTCAGCCTCTTTCGGGATGCTGGCCGCACTTGTCTCCCACCGCAGTGGCCTCCGCCTGAACCAGATCTCCCGACATGGAGGAGAAAGGTGCCAACTCCCCAACGAGGCTTCGTTTATCCTAGGTCCCCAGTAGAATCCTTCTTTGTTGTGTTCGCTGTTAACGCTGAAGAGTATACGGTTCGGGAAATCAATGATGAAAGAGGTCTGCTTATGAACTTGGTTATCGGACTGTCTTTTTATGTTTTGGTATGGTTTGGGTTTTCGGCTTTCGATAAGGCGTGTCAGGGTTTCTGAGGTAGAAGCTTGAGGTTTTAGTAGCTTAGCGTTTCAAGGACCTTCGGAGCTTGGGGATGTAGGGTCTATTTAGGGGAGTCTTAAACCCTAAATGGGAGTTTCCGAAAATTAGGGGTACCTTATTTTGGGGTCCTACAATAAGGATCCTACTATGTAGGGTGCTATATTAGAGCCCCCTATTTTTGGAAACTCCCAAATCCCAAAACCTTAAACCCCTAAACCCTGCTAGGGTTTAGGGCTTAGGACCCGGTGGAGGCCCGCGGCATGCATCAAAGCCTGCGTAAACCTATGCAATGCTACGGCTCCAAAGCCTGTCAGAACTCATTAGCTGCAGATGCTGGGAAAGCCCTCAACCCTGATGATCTTTGAGGCGCTTCAAAGGCAGTGACTTCGATGCTGCCGCGTGTCGGCAGGTGCTTTGGCATCTTCCGCATCAATGTAGAGATGTTTCACAAATTGGACTTCCCTTTACTTTTGGGATCTGTGAAAGGGGGATCCCATTGGGACATCTATTCTTGGTCATCTGTGTCGGGAGAATCCCTTGTTTGAGGGTTTAAGTTTACAGTCGGGTTTAGACTAGCTTGGGGTTTCCTGTGGATCCAGAAACCTACCGCTTTAAGGGTTCTACCCTCTAATTAAGGGGTCATAACCTACTATTTTGTAGGGTTTGGGGATACAGGTTGCAGTAGTACTAGCACCCTAAACCCTAAACCCTAAACCTTGGATCGTGTGTCACACACTTTAGGCAACACAGGGCTACCTGTGGATCCGAAGCCCTACAGTTCTAGGAGTTATACCCCATACTTGGCGTTCTTCTGGTTGGATCTTAGGACTTTAACTTTTCAGGTTTCTATATGAACCATCATAAGGAGGCTAAAAGTTTAACTTTTTGGAGGGCTTCAGAAGTCAGCCAAGTTATGGGGGTCATAGCGGTTTTAGGGGCTATACACTATGATGAAGGGGTCACTACCTACAATGTTGTAGGGTTTTGGGTCACAGGTATGAGTCATGAAGGAATGAAAGCTGCAAAATCCTGAATTGGGGTTATAAGTAAATATAATCAAGGTTACAATATTGATAACCGTAGTTACTAAGGCCCATGATCCGTTAAGTAGGCGTGCTTGCAAGCACTGTGGACGTGGAAGCACATGGAAGTATAGGCTTCGGGACCAACGAAAGACTCGAATACAGAGCACTGAGACCTGTTCCTTAAGGGTTCGTGTGCTCAAATACTAGATACAGTGGCCCTAGAGTACCGCCAAAGTATATACACTATATGCGAACATGGACTGTGAGGGACGCTTTCTAGGCGTATCGCATGGTATTCTAAACTATCCATAACACCCCCCCTCGCCCCAAAAAAGGTTGCATTATTGCTTTGTATTTTCGTTCCAGATCGTTATGCTTTCCTGCGGCAAGCAGCTCCATGTGGGAGTTCCGGAAATGAGGGATGCAAATACAATAGCAAGGTCCATAGCATGGACTTCGTGAATCCCAAGCAACCTTCCTACAACTTTCGCATTTGGATCCAATCACTTTTCCAAAAGCAAGACATGCAAAGGATATGGCCCGATGCGAAGTCCAGTTGCTGAAGAACTAGGGGATGAATCGGGATGAATGAATCTCATATACCTAGCAAAACCTAAACCCTAAAACCTAAAAGCTTTGTCTGGGCAGGTCTGCGATGCGCTAGCCGAAAGCGTGGCAGCAGGCATCCGCAGGATTGTTGACATGGAGCCAGATACCTTCGATTTGCAAACAGCATGTACTGTGAAGGGTGGCACGAGTCATGCCATGCTAGCAATGGCAGCAGCAGGCCAGGCTGTTACGCACTTTGAACATCTACCTCCAGATACTTGGAGGGGCAGGGGACTTAGTAAGTCGTTTATAAGTAGGCTTATAATTGGGGTAACTCCATTTAGGGTAGTTATAACTGTACTTATAACCTACTTACTAAGTCCCCTGCCCCTTCAAGTAACATACCTAAAAAGGATCCTTTGGGTCCAGGTAGTAACCATCGCCTTACTGCATCACCATCTCCAACTCTCAAGGATCTAAAGTGAACCCCAGAAAGTTGGAACATGGCTTTAGGAGGATTAGTGCTAGGATCCCTTATACTTTACCTTAAGGGCATGAGGATAATGATGTTCCAACTTTCTGGCTTCTACAGTAAACCCTCAACCCTAGACCCTAAATCCCTTAAAGGAACCCTTAAAGATCCCTTAAAGCAACCCTTGTAGATCCCGATTATGGTAACTTAAGAAGCACAGCTGTAAGCTCTAAGCCCTAAACCCTAAACCCTAAACCCTTAAGCTCTAAGCCCTGATCACCCGAAACCCTAAACCTTGGGTACTGCCCCCACTCCTTGGGATCCGAAAACCTACCGTTTTACGGGTTCCCTTTAAGGGATCTATAAGGGTTCCCTTTAAGGGATCTATAAGGGTTCNCCCGAAACCCTAAACCTTGGGTACTGCCCCCACTCCTTGGGATCCGAAAACCTACCGTTTTACGGGTTCCCTTTAAGGGATCTATAAGGGTTCCCTTTAAGGGATCTATAAGGGTTCCCGTTAAGGGCTCCTAGAAGGGATCTATAGGGTTTTGGGGGTTTAGGGTTGAGGGTTTACCTTGGGATCCGAAAACCTACTGTTTTAAGGGTTCGACCCTCTGATTAAGGGGTCATACCCTACTATTTTTGTGTAAGGTTTGGGGCCACAGGACTCAGTAACAGTTGGATAATTTTCAGAATATAGAGTTATTAGGACCTTAATAGGTACCCTATTATAGACTGTTATTGTATGGGGGGGGCAGTAGCTAACCTAAACCCCTAAAGTAGTACATCAGCCCACATACCCGCTCGCTAATCTTTTAAAAGCGAGGGTTCCGTGATGTTCCTTATCAGTTCAGTATAATGTACCTCTATTCTAGGCATTAAGGTCCCCTCTGTTATCTAGAGTCTCCTAAACCCTAAACATTAAACCCAATAAAGCCTATAAACCCTAAACCCTAAGGAAGGGAGGTGCGAAGGTTTAGGTTTAGTAGGGTATAGGGGCTTCGGGCATAGGGCTTATAGGGTTTATGGGGTCTACCGTTTTGGGCTTCAGGCTCTTGTTTATGGAATTCGGATTCGCGACAACTTGACCGAAACCCCCTGCCGAGCTCGCACCCTTGTGATACCCTGAAAGGAAGACTAAAACCGAACCCTAAACTCTAAACCCTTCACCCTAAACCGAACACTAGATTGCAGAAGACTGAAAACTGAACGCTCAACTCTAACCCTTCACCCTAACTCTAAACCCTTCACCCTAAACCGAACACTAGATTGCAGGTAACCATCACCACGTGGAGGGGCTGATGACGGCATTACGGCCTTTTCCTCGACACGGGCTGTTCCAAAATGAGGTGTAGGGTTCTTATTACACACAGGATTTTTGAAGCGTGTCATGAGGGTTCAGGGTTTAGGGGTGTGAGGACGCTGTAGGATTTTGACTATTATGGCCCAAAGGTCCAAGTAACAGTACAGCATATACCTTGGAACCCAAATATCTACTAACACTACAAAACTACCGTATTGAAGGGCATCATAGGGTTTTTAGAGCATGTCGCGGGGTCGTGTCACGTCCCTGCAGGTGCCGACTTGTCTTTTCAGGGTCCTCTAGGGTTCCTAGGGTTTAGCGTTTGGCGCTAACTTACAGGGTTTAGGGTTTTAGGGCTTTGGGTCTGGAAGTGAGGGCTTTTGATATGCAGGGTTTGATTCAGGGTTGGGATTGCTAACATCTCCAGCAGTTCAGCAGATAAGATATCCATAGACTTCTCACGTGGTTTAGTTGGGGTGTGATTGTCTGTGCCAGTTGACAAGTCAGATGGGTTTGGTGTCCCCCTCTAGGCGAGTGTGTTTTTTTTTAAATTTGTTTGCCATTTTTGCTGTTTATGCCAATGCCAACACCAACTATTGCCCTACCACACGAAACTGTCAGCGATTTACAGTTGATGGGCATGGCCGACCACAAAGCAGGAGAGCCGCGGCGTGAACCCGAAGTTCATCCCGCCTGGCCGACCACAAAGCACTGGTCTCATGGGGGCCTTCAACAAAGTGATCGACTCCTCATGCAGGCTCGCAGGGCCACAAAACGCCTTGAGAGCCCACCGAGGTAGGGCATATTGGAAGAAAGCCAGCCAGATCTGGCAAAACAGATCTCACAGAGACTTAAAACATTGTCGAAACTCATGGCAGGGCCTAAAGCCCAGCAAGATGGTGAAGGATCTTGAACCCAGTCTCGGCGCCTCAAACCTTTAATATCGTATGGGCTGTAGATGGTTGAAAGGTCTCCCCGACTTGTAGACCATATGAAACCTTGCACAATCGAATAAATGTGGACAGCTGATTAACTAATTTCCCTGTGATCGAATCAAAAAGGCCATAACCTGCCTTAACATTAGTAACATGTAGACCCTCACATTCATCTCTTTGAAGGGTAGTGGGTTTTAACTGGGGGTCTAGATTAAACCCGAATTTTCGAGTCCTGAACCCTCGATCCTCAAATTCAGACCTTAAACCCTAAGCCCTTATCCTCCTTATAATGACAGATAGAACGCCTACACAACCTCCTTGCTCAAGAGGCTGATGATGCCGGCAGCCAGTGGTGCAGAGAGAGCCTTTGCCAGGCGGGGCGTGGTATGCTCTTTGGTTGTGAAGTCTACGGGGTTCGAAGCTTTACCACTGGATGCAGTAAATCGAGGAAGCTCTCCGGCCCCTTGGGGCCCAATAGGAGCCTTTTCTGATGAGCTCACATGAGCTCACGATTTTTCTAGTCGCCAGCGTACAGCAGCATCGTCAGCATCAAGAGTTGCTCCGTTCGTACGAATCTACCGCGTGTAACAGCTGATGTGCCAGAATTTCTCGCAAGCTATGGGCGGGAGCACCCAGCTGAGGAGAGTTGGTGCTCAGGAATGCAGAGCCGGTGCGGTTCGCGTCCTTATGACAGAAGCGGACTCATATTACATGCATAGAAACCTACGGAGCAGCTTGATGGCGGAGTTGGTACGATGGTGAAGAAGCAGTGGTAATTGACCATGCAAGCACCGTCAGAGAGTTGTTTGCGGCGTGTCGGAGTTGCGAAGCAGGAAGTATACGTGTGAAAGGCCGCAAGTAAGCTAGGCTAGCATGGGGCAGGCCGGACAGGCCCCCAGGACCCTGGGTTTAGGGTTTAGGGGCCAGCGTTTACATAGGGTTTCGGATTAGGGAGTAGGGGTTTAGGGTGCAGGTGCTGGGGTTTAAGTTTCGGGGTTTAGGGCAAGAGTTCCGGGTGAAGCAATTGCGTCTGTTTGGAGGTCTAGATTTCCCGATAAAGGTTTACTAACTTGAAGATTGTAAGACGTCAGGTGTAGCAGTTTAGCATCATGAGGTGCCTTTTTTGGATACTTGTCGCCAGATACATGTACTCGTATGACAATTTGGACGCCTCAATGGTAATGTCGATGACGCGTCTCAGATCTCAGCAGTACTTGTTGTCCTCGTCTTGGTCGTGCTTGTCGTGATCGTCTTGGCGGCGGTGGCGCGGTAAACCCTTTAATTACGTACTACATCCTAAACCCTGGAAGCCGAAACCCTATAAGCGCCGAAACCCTATAAGCCCCAAACCCAAGTTCGAACCCCTACAGAACTAACCCCTGAACCCCAAAACCCCTAAACCCTAAACCCCTAAACCCCAAACCCCTAAGCCCTAAATCCCTAAACCCTGCAACCTAAACCCCTAAACTCTGAACCCTAAATCTCTGTAATCCCTTGCAGAACCATCCAAGGCGCTCTTTTCGGGCTACTGTAAGGAGCCCTAGACGCACGATATGCAAAGAGTAGCCAGAAGAGAACCGAAACATGAGGCATATAAGTGATATCATATAAGGTGGCCTGCTTTCGAAACCTGTAACCCCTACAATGCTAACTGCGAGATCTTAAACCCTAAGCCCTGAACCCGAAATGCGAGACCGTAAACCCCAAGCTAAAGCCCTAAACTCCAAAACAGCCTACAGCCCTAAACCTCAAACCCGATTGCTTTTGTGAGCCTCCTAAGGCCAGTAACCTCACGTTAAATCATGAGAGAAGCCTTTCAGGAAGCCGAGGCATTACACGGGCCTTTAGACCGTTTAGGGAAGCCTTTAAAGGACCCTCAAGGGAGCCTTTTGAAGAACCCCTCCAAGGAAACCTCTAAAGAAACCCCTTCGAAGAGATTCCAAAAAGGAGCCTAAACCCGAAACTCTCCGAAAACCTTAAAGGACCCTTGAAGGAACCTCAAAAATTATGGAGGCTCGTGAAGGAAGCCCTTACGGACACCCGTTACAAGCCCCTAAAAGGAGCCCGTAAAGGAGAGATTGTAGATCCCTTTATAGGAACCCCTTAAACTCCTAAACCCCTAGGCCTTGTAGATCCCTTCAAAATCCTTTTCAAGGAAACCTTATAGATCCCTTTAAAGCTTCGAGCGAGGCCTCGGGAGGATTTCATCCTCAAACCCGAGATTTTAGTCTGGTCGGAACAGGCGAGGGCCCTCAGGGGGCCTGATTTTTAGGAAGCTCCGGGGTCTATAGGGTTACTTTAAGAGCTTCTTTATAAGGGGTTTAAGGTTTTCTGGTTTTAGGGTTTGGAATTTTAGGGTTTCGGGGTTTCGGGGTTTAGGGCAGGGTTTACGGTTTAGTGTATCGGGTTTAAGTTTAGATCTTTGGTGGTTTAGAGTTTTGAGGGTTTACGGGTTTTGGCTGGGTTACGGGAGCTCTTGAAGGAGTATAACACATGATATTAGTCAATGGGCTCCTGCAAGGGCTCTTTCAATGAATAGTGTTCAGCTCCTTAAAAGGTTTCGTTTAGGGTTCTCTAGTCTCATGTTGAAGATTCCTTTAAGGGTTTTGTTACAAGGCTCTGTAATGTATAGGTTTTTCAAAGCCTCTACAAGTTTAGGGTTCCTTCAGGGGTCGGCTGGGCCGTTGAGGTCAAAAGGTCCTTAAATTAAAGGGTTCTAACAAAGGGGCCGTAATAGTTACGTCTACTATTTTGGTGGTGGTTCCCTATTATAATTGTAGTATAATGGGCCCTACAACCCTATTCTAATGATTAAGGCCCCTGCATTTTTTTACTAAGGTTCTTGATCTTGGTTCCTTGGAGGGGTCTCTAGTACAAATTTCTCCTTTAGGGTTGAAGATTCTTCTAGGTTTAGGGTTGACCTGCAGCCCCAAAACCCTAAACCCTAAATCCCTAAACCCTAAACCCTAAACCCTAAAACCCTAAACCCTAAATCCCTAAACCCTAAACCCCAAAATAGTAGGTAATGACCCCTTAATTAGACTTAGATCCCCATTAACAAACCTTTAAACTTTGGGTTCTTATAGGTTAGTACCAGCACCCCCCAAGTACCCCTTAATAGAGCTCTTATGGTCGTAATAGTGGGTATTTATGGTATAATAGAGGGTAGTTGAGGGGTGCTGGTAGGAGTCGGAAAGTTTAACCTTTTGTTTCTGTGGCTTATTGGGGTAGTAAGTAGTAATTAGAGGGTCTAGCCTTTAAAACGGTAGGCTTTTGGATCCACAGGGAGGATCTCGGCTTCCTCTTGTTGTTCTTTTGCTTAATCAGGATTTTCAATTGCTCTTAAATCGATGCCTTATGGTCCTTAATAGTGGGTATCTGGGCTAGATTAGAGGGTAGTTGGGGGGCCCAGGAAAGCCCTAAATCCTAAACCCGCAACACTTACCCTGTAATGTTCCATCATGTCTGAGACTTTTTTTGAGTTGTATATTATATCCCAAAGGCTCCATGTACCCCTATAGTAGATACTTAAGCCTTAAAGGGGTCCCTATATAGGTGCTTTAAGGCCTAAGTATATACTATAGGGGTACATGGAGCCTTAGGGTATGGGAGCCCCTGTGAGGCGCGAAGAAGTGTCTAACAAGGGTACATTGAGACGCCCTGCAGGAAACCCTGTTTAAACCACAATGAAGCACCCAAAACAAATCCCTTCAAGAGACCTTTGTAACCGGGCGCATGCTTGCAGACAGTGCTTGATTTAGGCTTTTGCCTCAGTGGTGTAGGAAAGCAGGCCCCGGACGATAGAGTTTCCAAGCCCCAGTTTATGTGACGCAGGTTCGCAGACCTTCCAAAAACATCCTTCATTTGAGGAATATGCCTTAAACTTATTAGGGATCCGACTGTAACTCAAGGTATAGATTGATGAAGGGACTGAGATCTTCCAACATCCTGTAGTTGAAGAGTATTCCCTAAACTTATTAGGGATCTTAAAAACCCTAATTCTAAACCCTAAACCATCTTAAAAAGGGGTATTGGAAGATCTGGGCTTTCAGCTTCAGGGAGTGAGTCCCAACGGGTCCTAAGTCGCTACACAGTAGAAAGTAAGGTTGCTGGAGTAAAGGTTCGGGTAAGTATCCCCCCCCCCCCGCATATAGGCACTTATATAGGATCCTTTCGGAGTACGATCCTACAGGCCTCGGGCTTAAGGTGTGCAGCCAAAACGGCACCCTGTACACCCTGTGCCACCCAGCAAAGCATTGAAACCTTAGGGTTTAGGGTTGCGGACGGGCTAAACCCGAACAACACTTGCAGAGCACCCCCGCTTCGACACCAACATAAAAAAATCGTGCGGCACCTATGTGGCCTACAATACCCATTTACAGCCTAAGACCTGTAGATATCTTCATAGACCTGTGAAATACAACACCAGCACAAAGCATCAGTAAACCTTTCAAAGCACGCTTATATCGCCCTGGTAATACCCTTATGAGCCCTTACAAAGGCCCCTAAGCCCCAAGCCTTATACCCCAAACCCAAAACATGGGACCTTGAACCCTAATTCAAGGTTCATGGGACTTGGTAATTATAATGCCAACTAAGGTAGTTATAACCTCAGTTACTAAGTCTCATGAACCTCCAAGTAAACCCGTCTCTCTAGACGCCAAACCCCTAAGCCAGAAACCTTAAGTCCTAAACCTTAAACCCTAATCAACAAACTCCCAGAGCGCCGAAGCCCTGCAAACCCTTGTAGATCCCTTGCAGGCCCTTATAGCTCTCTTAACGGAACCCTTAAAGGAATCCTTAAAGAACTCTTATAGATCCCTTTAAGGAACCCTTAAAGGAATCCATAAGCGATCCGCCGAACCGGTTGATTCCAAGGACTTCCTCGGTGGCCTAGAGGCCGGCTCCGGGGGATTCTTTAAAGGGCTCCTAGGGTTTGCTAGGGCTCCTTTAAAGGGATCCCCTTAAAGGAACCCCTTAAAAGGATCCTTTAAGGGAACCCTTTAAAGGAACCCTTTATTAAGGGATCCCCTTAAAAGGAAGCCCTTAAAAGGATCCCTTAAGGGATCCCCTGTAAGGAACCCCTTAAAAGGATCCCTTAAGGGATCCCGTTAAAGGAAGCCCTTAAAGGATCCCTTTCAGGAGCCAAGGGTTCCTTCAAAGGCTCCTAGGGTTCCATTGCGGGGCTCCTTTAGGGGATCCTTTACGGGCTCCTAGGGTTCCTGTAGGACTTGCAAGTTCATGAGACGTGGCAAGTAAGTTACGGTTACTATGAGTATCTTAACCTCCAAGTGGGGTTCCTTCAAGGGTACTATATTATAAACCCTAAACCCCAAACCCTAAACATCCCTGAATCCCTCCCTTAAGGGTTTTGTAGGGTTGCTTGATAGGGTTGTAGAAGGGTTTCGACAAGGGGTCCCCAATCCCGAGCCTAATACTTAAAACCCCAGCAGATCAGAGGAAGAGCCCAGCACATGTGAAGTAGTTTGCTGGGTCCCTAAACCCTAAACCCTAAACCGTGTTACCTGGTTTAGGGTTCCCAGAGACTCCCATCTCCCTGAATTAAGGGATATACCTTGAATTACAGTAGGATCCCTAATATTAATATGATTTATGGTATATTCACTACATAAAGGGGGTATTGGGGTCTTTGGGTTTAGAGTTTAGGGCCGTTTAGGGGCCGTTTAGGTCCATATTTGGGGCCAAGCACTGGGCCCCAAACCCTTATAAAGCAGAATAGATCTCTTGGGCACCCATATGGGGACCCTAAACCCTAAAACCCTAAGCCAGCGTGACAGTCTCCTGAAACGTGGCGTTGTCCACCCTTCGGCACTTTGGATGCGTTCACAGTATTGACCAAAGCACATAGTGCGGCAGCTGCTTGCACCGGGACATCTTACGGAATAGCACGGCATGCTGTGGCAGATGCAGTAACTACCGCAGAAGCGGGTCTTTCGCGTGCGCACTCAGGTTCCCGCGACAAGCCTTGTCGCTCGCGCTCGTCTCCGCGAGCCTCTCGAAGGGCTCGGGCTCGGAAGTACAGCTCCACGAGCTGGCTGTCGCCTTCCTCGGCCGAGCCACATTGGATGCGCTCCTGAGCCGCAGCCACGGCTCCCTTTAAGGCATCGCGGTCGGACTTAGAATCTGCCCGGAGCGCACTCTGGACAGAGGCGTATCGCTCCTGACAACTACCCATATACAACCCTTCTGATATCTCGCCGCAGCCGATGCCAGCTAGGAAAGGTACCTGAAGGTGAGCACAGCAGCATAGCAGAAATTCACAGTCCATGCTTAACTAGGACAGACACGCCAGTCAGATGACGCATCAGAACCCAAGTTACGTCTCTGCTTTTTCTGACATGCCCCGCAGATTCCCCCAAACCTAAATCAAAAAGCCTTAAACCCTACTTGTAGCTCCAAACCCTACGAAAATAGTGGGTTATGACCCCTTAAGTATAGGGCCCATTGAATCCTCATAATGACTGCGCGGAAGAAACCCTCAAGCCCGACCCCAGGCCCCTGAGCTTTAAACCCTGTAGACCCCTTTTAGACCCCATGTGGGAGTTTCCGAAAATTAGGGGTACCTTATTTTGGGCACCTTATAATAAGGATCCTACTATTTAGAGATCCCTTGAAAAGGAGCCCTTAAAGGAAACCTAGACACCAAGCCCTAGAAACCCGGATCCTCACTACATGGGTGGTTGTCAAAATCATGGTCCCTTTTTGGGTACCCTAAATAATAGGTGCCGTATTATAATAGGGACCCAACAAGGGATGATCATTTTGACAACCACCCCACATGTGACACCGTAAACCCCTAAACTCTCAGGATTTACCAAAGGCTGTAACGGACTTCGTCACTAGGGCTACAAGCAAAGTAGCTATATTCGGGGATTTCCGAAAATAGGCGACCCTAATATAGTACCCTAAATAGTAGGATCCTGATTATAAGGACCCCTAAATAAGGTACCCCTATTTTCGGAAACTCCCATACTTATAATTAATTATGACCCCAGTTAAGGTACTTATAACTGTACTTGTCAAGTCCCCTAAACATTGAAAACCCAATAGAACCCTTATAGTACCCTTGAAGAGACCCTGAAAACCCCTTATAAGTTTCTAAGTCCCAGAGGATCAGGGGCTTCACCAGTTGGGATGAAGGTAGGAAAGTGTTAGGGTTCAGGGTTTTGGGGGTTTAGGTTTTAGGGTCTATAGGTTTTAGGGTTTAGGCTGTAGGTTTTAAGGTGTTGGGTTTAGGGTTTGGCAGCCCTTTCTGCAGGATTAAGGATCCCTTGCTTCCAGACTCTTATGTGGGATCACCCCGCTAGCTTCCCCGAACCTTCAACCACTTTAGAACTCCCATAAGACCTTTCTAGATACCTCCCCCCCAGCCCTTAACCCCCTAACCCTAAACCCTCAACTAACTTACAGAACCCTCAGGGGAAGCCTTACCCGTCGCCCCATAGGTTTAGGGTCTAGGGTTTAGGGTTCATACACTACAAAATAGTACGTTATGACCCCTAAATTAAGGGGTTTCAAGGGTCTAACACATTTCTAACTGTAGGTTTTCGGTTCCACAGGTAGGAGAATAAAGAGGCCCCTATTCTAGAACCCTATCGTACCCTTATAAAGTAACCCTAGAGATCCCTTAAGGGAAGCCCTTCAGTGCAGCCGGTTGATAGGAGAACATGAAGATTGTGCAGAACTGCGAAGCGGACCGGGCCCCCGGGGTTCTGGGATTTAGGAGTGTCCGAAAATTAAGGGTACTTATTTTTGAGGCCTTTTTTTCATAAGGATCCCATTATTTAGGGTACTATAGCGGGGTCCCCTATTTTCGGAAACTCCCATTTAGGGTTGCGGCGCTTTTACTGGAGTTTTGTGGGGGTTGCCAACGTTTGAGGGTTTAGGTTATATTCTTGTGAGTTTCTAGGGTTCAGGGTTTTAGGTTTCTGCTGGGTTTCATGGGCTTGTAGTGTGCTTTAGGGTGTCCGTAGATTGTATATACGTAGGCCGGAGCTATACTGGATAGGTACACGGACTCTCTGTGGCAGGGCTGCAGAGCGTGTCTTTTGCTTTTGCTTTGCTGTCGATCACGGTTGTGGTTCATGGCTGCCCTTAAGGGTCCAAGTGCCCAAATAGTAGGGTTTCAAGGTCCAAAAACCGTTCGGATTTTGGGACCTGAAACCCTACTATTTGGGTACCTGGAGCCTCTGGGTACACTAAACCACGAACCTCTGAAACCTAAGTCTAAGAATTCGGACCAGCACCCCCCAACTACCCTCTACTATACCCTAAATACCCACTATTAAGGACCATAAGGGCTCTATTAAGGGGTACTTGGGGGGTGCTGGGAGTTTCCTCATGCCCTTAAGCTAAAGTAGAAGGGATCCCAGCACTAATCCTCCTAAACCCATGTTCCAACTTTCTGGGATTCACTATATGTCTAAGAATTCGGAGTTTAGGCTTTGTCGTCCTATGGCTTTGAAGAGTGTCTATGGAGCCTGGTGAGGCCTAGCGAAGGGGTTAGCAGCGGTTTAGGGTTTAGGGTTGGCCTGAAGGTTCCTTTAAAGGATGATGTGCCTAGGCAACGTATTATGTAGGAACCTTAACAAGGGGATCTACATAGGGGATGCTACAAGGATACTATGATATAGGGGCCTTATAGGGTTTTGGGGTATAGTATACTCAGAGGTAGTGTAGGAACCTGATTAAGAAACCTTGGGCCTTTATTAGGGTTCCTTATATGAATCCTACTCCAGGGCTCCAGGGTTTCTTAATCAGGTTCCTACAGTTGGGAAGGGGTTAGCAGTTTTTTGGTGGTCTGTGTTTGGCCGAATTTAGGGTTCAGGGAGTCTGGCGATTAAGGTTTTTGAGCTGCGAGGGGCTTGAATGTAGAGTCTAGGGTGTTTTCCTTAAACCCTGAAGCCTAAACCATGGAAAAGGGCCCACAAAAAAAACAAAAAAAAAAACCTAGATCATACACCCCGAAGCCCTGGAACCCTAAACTCTAAACCCTGGCCTATGAAGCCTAAACCCTGAAGCCTAAACCCTGAGGGGGTTTAGGGTTTAGGATTTAGAAGTTTGGTTTAAGGGTTTAGGGGCCTTAGGGTTTACGGACTTTAGGGTTTAGGACCGGTAGAGGAGTTCCAACTGGACTTTCTTCCGAACATGACGACCCATGGTTTAGGGTTTAGGGATGATGCTCTTCGGCTCCCTATTATGAGGGAATCAAGGGCACCAAAGCGGACCGCATTGCGTGTGTTCAATCTTCAAGAACCTGAATCCCAAACCCAGAGACGCTTCTCCCAGACCCCCCCAAAAATCTAAACAGTAGATCCCCTAACTTGGGGCCCTATACTACTAAGGGTACTTTATAGGAACCCCCTTAAGGGATGTACTTTTTGGATACTCCCGGGGGTCTGGGCTGGCTTCAGATTTTCGGTGCGCTCGATCGCAGCAACGGCGAAATCCTTGCAGTATCACAATGCCAAGCAGAGTTTCCGACTTCTCTGGGCCGGCCGCAAACTGATGGTGGGAGCATGGACCATAACGGAGCAGGCCAGGAGATTTCTTGTCTCTGTCGGGACGAGAGATGCCTGGGGGCTGGCCTTCACGCCTTAAAGACCAAATGACCTTTAAAAGTATGGGCCCTCTACCCTTATACTATAGATCCCTATATGGTATATGAACCTTAAAACCTTTTAAGGTTCATTTCGTCCCTAAGGCGGCAGACACCATCAAGACGTTGCCTCTTTCTTGGGCCAGCAGGTGCCGAGCTCCATCATGCCCAAGATGACCAGTGCCATGCAGCGACAGACACTGATCTTTCTCCTGCCTTCAAGGCAGCAGTGAGGCGCAACATTGATCAACCGAGTACGAGGCATGCAGCTCAGAGGGATGAGAATGAAGACAGCAGCTTGCATGTTAGAGGTTTTGGGGTTTGGGGCCGGGGTTCCGAAGATGTGTGTCAAAGATTTGTCCAGATGAATGAAAGAACAAGCTGGGTCACCATGCCCCCCCTAAACCCTAAACCGTGCCCACCACCCTAATCCATACACCCAGTCCCTCAAGCCTCTAGCCCAAGGCTCCAAGGCTCGATACCGTAATCTTTGTTTCTTCAAACTGATTAGGTCTACCTGTGGATCCAAAAACCTACCGTTTTAAGGGTTCGACCCTCTAGTTAAGGGGTCTAAACCTACTATTTTGTAGGGTTTGGGGTCACAGGTACTGCTCAGTTAAATCATAGCCACGGCGGACATGGGCACCGGAAGAGCGAACTTAGAGTAGAAACGAATAGCTAAGTCCAGGAGTTTCATCACTGTGTGGTGTATAGGGCTAGGGCCTGGGGGTTAGTGACCTAGAGTTTAGGGTTTAGTGATTTAGGTCTAGGGTTTAAGACATTTGTTGTGACCCCAAACCCTACAAAATAGTAGGTTATGACCCCTTCATGAGAGGGTCGAACCCTTAAAACGGTAGGTTTTTGGATCCCCAGGTGTGTTGTGCAAGAAAACTTCGGCCTCAAGTTTCTCAAATTCCTAGTAGCAGAGCAGGCAACCTTTAACCTTCTTGGGGTACTATAACCCCTATATGGGTGGTTGTCAAAATTAGGGTCCCTTTTTTGGTGCCGTATTATAATAAGGACCCAAGAAGGGACCCTAATATTGACAGCCACCCATATAATCTCAAAGGTTAACCTTACTTCGTTCAATTAGGTTCTGGACGAGTAATTGGGAAGTGGTTTTGGTGACCAGGAGTTCGCTCGCAGAATGGCCATGCGACTGGCCTGCAAGCAGTAGCTCCGTGCTGCTTACGATCAACCAAGGACCCCCGACTTCCTTGTAATAGAGAACTTACTTGGAAGGGCAGGGGACTTTGTAAGTAGGTTATAAGTAGGGTTATACCCTAAATGGTGTTACGTCAATTATAACCCTACTTATAAACGACGTACTAAGTCCCCTGCCCCTCCAAGTATGGTCCTTCATAGTGGGTATTTAGGGTAGAATGGAGGGTAGTTGGGATGTCTAGGAACTGAGGGTTTCGGCAGATCATGGGTCCTTTCTTCGGGCATGCTTAGAAAAGGTGAAAAGCGCCACTTTATGTAGGGTCTATGTGATAGGGTTTAGGGTTTAGGGTTAGGGTTTAGGGTTTGGGGTTTAGGGTTTAGGGTTCGTTGTTGTCTGAAACTCCCAAATGAGACTTCAGGGCGAGTTATGCGGTTTAGGGCTGTGCAGAGTAGAATCCAGGGTCCCGGGGTTCCGCAGTGTTCCCTATAGCTAGACCCCGAACATAAGCCCTAAAGCCGAAACGCTATGTAAATCCCTAAGCCCATCAACTCCGAACCCTAAACCCGGCAAAAACATCAAAATCCTAAACTCTTAAAAAGTGCCGACTATACCTTTTGAGTTTAGGCTAAACTCTTGAAAGAACCCGACTATACCTTTTCCTAAACTCTTAAAAGTAACCCTACTATAGAGCCTGATAGTACCCATTCAAGGCAGGGCCCTGTCTACAAACCTCCACCCTTGAAGGTTGCATAAAGGGTCTTATGGGGTTCATAGTTGTGTTTTAAAAGTTACAGTGGTGTTGAAGGATCTCATAAGGGCTTTGAAGGATGTTTCGGGTTTAGTTTTTTTTGTTTCCTCGGTTGAGGGTTTAGTTTTGTAAGTTCAGCTTATTTTTTTGATCTACCTGGGGGATCAGGCCCTTCAGGACCTACCTGGGGATCCGAAAACCCACCGTTTTAAGGGTTCTACCATCTAATTAAAAGGTCATAACCTACTATTTTGTAGGGTTTGGGGTCACAGGTAATCCCTAAAGCTTTGGGTTTGGGGTTTAGTGGTTAGGGTTTGAGTTGTGGGATTTGGTCTCTGGAGCCTACTTGCAGGTTCATGGGACCTAATAAGTATTATCCGTATGCATCACATTTAGAGAAGCCTGTACCCTCAGACGAGCCTTAGAGAGGCGTTGAAGGAAGATCATAAGAATCCCCTAAACCCTAAACCCCTAAATAATCTCCTTTTAAAGGGTACATTATAAAACCCTACCTCTTCACACCCTAAACCCAACACCCTGAACCCTGAATCAGGTACCCCGAGGGCTTCCGCGCCCCGGAGATCTTGGCCGCAGGTCGCTTGGAGGGGATGCTGTAGATAACACTATTCCTATATGTTATGGTTTCTACATGCTATGATCTGCCCCGAAACCCTAATCTAAGTATTAATGTGGCTACATCAGAGTTCTTGGGGTTTGGAGGGTTGGGGGCGTAGTAACGAAGGAGCGATCAGAATCATTCCTTAGTGCTCCTTGATGTACTTACCTGGGGATCCAAAAACCTACCGTTTTAAGGGTTCTACCCTCCAATTAAAGGGTCATAACCTAGGGTTTGGGGTCACAGGTTATACTTTGATGATGTACCCCCAAAGTTCTTTTCGAATCATTAAGGCCCTTACATTACAACAAAAAATACGATCGCTCTCATTTCGAAAGTTCCGAAGCCCTCTCTGAAGCATTAGCTGGTTCCGAGTCACTCGCAACACCTAGCAAACTCCAGAAGCCACTTTGCAAGGATGATTGTGACGGCCTGGGGTTTTGCAGGGTTTATAGTGCAAGTGTTTGTGCTTATCACGATATGGGAGTTTCCGAAAATCAGGGGTTCCTTATTTGGGGGTCCTTATAATAAGGATCCTACTATTTAGGGTACTATATTAGGGTCCCCGATTTTCGGAAACTCCCATATCTCGTACAGGTCTCTGGCCTGATATGTAGTTTACAGCTCATGGCGCCCAGACTCCGCTGTGCAATCTGTTGCGCTAAAACGCCGCTATGATACATCCCAAGAGTCCATGTGGTCATATAGTATGTTCTTTGCCCTGAAAGTATAGTCCCTATGTAGGTACTTTGGTGCCCAAATACACACTATTTGGGCACATGGGCCCTTAGGGCTGGAGGAACCTCGACAGCACCTCTGACATTCTGGGGCTCCAAATAGCTCCAAGAAGGTACGATTTATGCATGAGCATGAACAGTTACTAATGACATAATGCTATACCATGGAGGTCCCTAAACCCTAAACCCAAAACCCCTAAACCCTGAACCCTAAACCCTAAACCCCTCAACCCTAAACCCTAAACCCTAAACCCTAAACCCCGAACCCTAAACCCTAAACCCTACTAAGTGCATATTTTTCTGTATGGGGTTGTCTTGGACCGGGCCTTCGGGCTTAGGGTTTGTGGGCTTAGGGGTTTAGGGCTCAGGGTGTAGATGCTCCCGAAATTTACTCCAACAAATCCGAAAACCTTTGCGCAACCTTGTACTGTAAATCATGCTCAAACTTTTTTCTAGCCTATTCCGTTTGCTGCTGACTATCAAATACTATCACTACTGCTATTAGTATTGCTATTGCTGTTGCTACTAGTACTGGTATTCTTACTCAGTACTACTATACTGACTGTTACAGCCGGTGAGGTTCCCAGAGACTCCAGCATCCCTACATCAGACTTTAAATAGTATTCGGATCCCTAATATGATTTAACGAATATTGCTTAGTTAGGGGGTATTGGAGTCCTAAACCCTAAACTCTAAACCCTAAACTTTAAACCCAAACCCTAAACCCTAAACCCTAAGCCCTAAACCCTAAACCCTAAACTTTAAACCCAAACCCTAAACCCTAAGCCCTAAGCCCTAAACCCTAAACCCTAAACCCTAAATTTTAAACCCAAACCCTAAACCCTAAACCCTAAACCCCAAGCCCTAAGCCATAAACCCTAAACTGTAAACCCAAACCCTAAACCCCAAACCCTAAACTTTAAACCCCAACCCTAAGCCCTAAACCCTAAACTTTAAACCCCAACCCTAAACCCTAAACCCGAGGCCCTGGTTCCCTTAAGGACTCCTTGACGGGCTCCTTTAAGGACTCCTTAAAGGGCTCCTTAGTACCTTAATTGGGGTTTAGGGTTGAGGGTTATACAGTACCTGAATTGGGGTTTGGGGTTTAGGGTTTAGGGTGATATAGTACCTTGATTGGGGTTATAAGTAGCTATAAATATACAGTAGAAGCCGAAAAGTTGGAAATTCAATAGCCTCAGTCATTAAGAGTAATGTACAGGGAATCCCAGCACTATTTGGCCTTGAACCGGTTTCCAAGTTACCTTGTCTTTAAGGGATTTTAGGGACTTATAAGTACCATAACCCCAATTAGGGGTCCCTTTTAGGGTACTTATAAGTCTACTTACTACCTACTTACTAAGTCCCCCGACCCTCCAAGTAAGAGCTCCTTTAAGGACTCCTTTAGGGGCTCCTTGTTCAAACCGAAAGCGCTTTGAAGCTTCTGGGGCCCAGGGCTCGACTTAGCCGTCGTGTACCTGAAGAATTACTCACTGGACAAGGCAGGTGGGGTCTACCTAGGGTTCCTTTAAAGGGATCTATAAGGGTTCCTTTAAGGGGTCTACCTAGGGTTCCTTTAAAGGGATCTATAAGGGTTCCTTTAAGGGGTCTACCTGGGGTTCCTTTAAAGGGATCTATAAGGGTTCCTTTAAGGGGTCTACCTGGGGTTCCTTTAAAGGGAACTATAAGGGTTCCTTTAAGGGGTCTACCTAGGGTTCCTTTAAGGGGACCTACAGGACAAGGCAGGTGGGTTCCCAGAGACTCTTATCTATGGGTGCCTTCAAGGGATTTAGGGTTTAATGATTTAGGATCAGCGTCTGGGGTTTAGGATTAAGAACTACTCACTGGACAAGGCAGGGTGGGTCTTCAGGGCTCTGGAGGTAGGGATTTAGAGTTTGGGAAGTGGAAGTTATGGGTTTAGGGTTTAGGGATTTCCTGTATCCCCAAACCCTACAAAATAGTAGGTTTCGACCCCTGAATTAGAGTGTCTAACCCCTAAAACAATAGGTTTTTGGATCCCCAGGTAGGGATTTAGGATCAGGGGTTTATCATCAGGAGTCTCGGGCTTCGTTCAGGGCGTGTAGGAAGATGCTCAGGGTTTAGTGTTTAGGGTTTAGGGTTCTGGAGCTTCCCGATTACGGCTTGTAGGCCTCAAGCCCTGTCGCAGTTGGGTTTAGTGTTTAGGGGTTTAGGGCTTAGGCAGTTGATGGGATACTGACGGTCTTGTGAGCCCGTACCCTAAGCCCTAAACCTTACTCTAGGTCCTATGTCTATACTTTGGCCGTCTTTGGCCATGAACTCACGATAGGAATTCTTTCAGGCACCAAAACCCCGTACGCGCAAAAGGAAAAACCCCAAAGATCCCTAAAAGGAGCCCTTGAGGGAAACTCTTTCGGGTTCTGGGTCTGAGAGTTCAGTTTGGGGTTTTCTACATCTACAAGCCCTACACTTGGCGCCCAAGTCCTTTCAGGCTGTAGCAAACCCCAGTACAACCGTAATTACGCCCCTTCGCAACCCTTCAGGAAACCACTCTAAGCCTTATAGGTATATAAGCGAGAGAGAGAGAGAGAGAGAGAGAGAGGGAGGGAAGGAGGGATACAGAGCAAGGGATCCCTTTAAAAGAACCCTGACAACCTAGAGGACCATTTAAAGACAGCCTATAAAGTCTTATCAAGTGCTATAGGAATCAGTTCGGAAAGAGGCCTTGGCAGGTGCGGCCCCAAAGGGTGAAGAGTTTAGGGGTTTAGGGTTTGGGGGTTTAGGGGTTTTGGGTCTAAACCCTAAACTCCTAAACTCCTAAACCCTAAACCCTTAAACCCTAGACATTACCAAGAATACTCGGCTTATAGGGTTTTAGGAAGGACCTAAGTTGGGACCCTATACGACTGAAATTACCAGCTGTATCCATGACAAGAACAGCTTGCAGTGACGGGTGTGCGGGGCTGGCTCTGGGCGTGCCTAAGCCCTAAACCCTCGACCTCAAACCCTAAACCCTAAACCCCTAAACCCTAAACCCCTCAACCCTAAACCCCTCAACCCTAATCCCCTCAACCCCTAAACCCTAAACCCTAAAACCCTAAAAACCCTCAACCGTAATGCACGGGGCACATCAGGCCTTGGGGGGACCCCCCTAAGTACCCTTTACTAGGGGCCTTTTGGTCCTCGATAGCGGGTACGTTTAGGGTTGAGGGTTTAGGGTTGAGGGTTTAGGGTTTAGGGTTTAGGGTTGAGGGTTTAGGGTTTAGGGTTTGGGGTTGAGGGTTTAGGGTTTAGGTTTTATATAGTCTAATTGAGGGGTAGTTGGGGGGGGTTTGGGTTGTAATGATGGATAGTTGGGGGGTTTAGGTTCTAGTGAGGGGTAGTTGGGGGGTTTAGGTTCTAATGAGGGGTAGTTGGGGGGTTTAGGTTCTAGTGAGGGGTAGTTGGGGGGTGAGGGTGGACCCAACTTCGAAACATCCGTTTCAGCTGTCGGGCTTGTTCCTTTTTTAGTCGTGGTCCGTGTTGTTTCTTGTCGTGGCATTGGACTTAGTTTTTGTGTCGCGGTAAAAGCGCGCCCTCATACGACTGAAGCGTACTTTATAGGAACCCCATTAAGAGATCTCCTCCCAGACTCTGGGAAGGGCGAGATCCGATAAAACCTGCTTGGTTTTGGCCTCTGTACGATGATTTCTTGAAGTAGGTCCTGAAATGTGCTGGTTATTTGGTGTAAAGGTAGGGGTTTGGGGCTTTAGGGATTAAGGATCAGGTTCGAAGGTACGAAAGGTTTAGGGTGTGTAGGTTTTGGGGTTGCGGGTTCGGAATGGGGGCATGAGGACAACGATGTTCATACTTTGTGCAGTCATTCGCGTTTTTCACAGTATTTTCGTGCCCTCAAACGCAGGATCCTAGTCTTCAGGCTCTAGAATTGGGTCCCCTACTTCTTGCAGCTCCCATATAGTAAAGAACTTCCTGTCGTTATGTTGCCCATGTCCAATGTAGACTAAGCTTCAGAACCAGAACCTGATTAATAGCTTAATGCATAAGAAAATTGTTTCCCTAAAACCACGAAACGCTCCGAACCGATCAAAAGGTGTTAAGGCTTTAAGGTGGGTTGAGGGTACCTGGCGGAAGTTTAAGGGTAGACTGGCAGACGCCCGAGGCATCAATTATACATAAAATGTTGAATGCTGATTTTACAGTTTTGGGGTTTCGTTATTAAAATTTCGTGCAGTATACCTCAACGGCCCAAAAACCCATTTTAGTGGTTAAGGCCCAGTTAAGGCCCTCAGGTTACGTGAAACGGCTCCCGGATCCCAACAACCTCCATTCCACCTTTCGATGCCTCGATCTGCCACAACCCACCCGCCCCCGCTAGCATACCCTAAGCCTTAAAACGTGATTATTCAGTTCTAGTCAGTCTGTTCAATCCGCAGAGTTGTAGCGGAGATGTGAACAAGAGCAACAACAACAAGAAGAGCAATCACCACACTGATGCACGACGAGGAGAAAACAACAGTATTCTACGCAGACTTACACAAGCTGCACACTGTTTCAACAATGGTCCCTTTCCGGTATTCCGGTGTGTAACCCATTTGAAGACAGATTCCGCGCACCCAGGAACATTAAGCCATTCCGTGCACTCAGGAACATTAAGCCACGGCGTAGACATTGGTTTCTTTCGGCACGCAGCATGTTTCTTACTTTGAATGTTGCACTGCTCAGTGGCAAGACAGCCTCTGTGCAAGCAGAGCTGGATGACACTGTGGAAGCAGTCAAGGTTCGGGCGCAGACAGCGCTTGGAGTCGGGAAAGGTCGCGTAGTGAATGCATCTGGAAATGTCCTGGATGCGTGTTCGACAATTAAGGATGCCAGGCTTCATGACGGTGACTCCCTGACCTTGCACATAAACAGAGTTCAAGTTCAGGCCAATTACTGTGCCTTCGCTGCCATTCTCGGGGACGGATCCGTCGCGACCCGGGGTATTCCTGTCTGTGGTGGAGACAGCGGTGCTGTAAAGGATCTGCTGAAGGGTGTGCAGCAAATCCAAGCTACAGATAATGCTTTTGCTGCCATTCTCGGAGATGGATCCGTCGTCACCTGGGGTGCTTCTGACGATGGAGGTGACAGTAAGACTGTCCAGGACCAGCTGAAGAGCGTGCAACACATTCAAGCCTCTCTCCACGCATTTGCCGCCATTCTTGGCGATGGATCGGTGTGACTTGGGGTGACGCTAAGTTCGGTGGCGACAGTGATGCTGTGAAGGATCAGCTGAAGAATGTGCAGCAGATCCACGCCACTGAAAGCGCGTTTGCTGCCATTCTTGCTGACGGATCCGTTGTGACCTGGGGTGATGCTACCTTTGGTGGTGACAGTAGTGCTGTGCAGGCTCAGCTAAAGAATGTGCAGCAGATCCAAGCCACTGGCACCGCTTTTGCTGCTATTCTAGGCGATGGATACGTCGTTACCTGGGGTCATCCTGCTTGGGGTGGTGACAGTCGCTCTGTGAAGGACCATCTGAGGAATGTGCAGCATATCCAAGCCTGTCCATATGCTTTTGCAGCCATTCTTGGCGACGGATCCGTCGTGACGTGGGGTGATGTACACAGAGTTGGTGACGGTGGTGCTGTGCAGGATCAGCTGAAGAATGTGCAGCAGATCCAAGCGACTACCTACGCTTTCGCGGCCATTGCTGCCGACGGAACGGTCGTTACTTGGGGTGATGCTGACTTTGGTGGGGACAGCAGTGCTGTGCAAGATCAGCTGAAAAATGTCAAGCAGATCCATTCTTGCCGAAGCACTTATGGCGGTGCATTTGCTGCCATTGTCGGAGATGGATCCGTCGTCACCTGGGGTGATACTCAGGGTGGTGACAGTAGTGCTGTGCAGGCTCTGCTGAAAAACGTGCAGCAGATCCAATCTTGTGGCCTCGCTTTCGCTGCCATTCTTGGTGATGGATCCGTCTTGACATGGGGTGATGCTGCATATGGTGGCGACAGTACTGCTGTGAAGGATCAACTGCAGAATGTCCAGCAGATCCATTCCTGCCAAGGCAGTGTTCGCGGTGCGTTTGCTGCCATTCTTGCTGACGGATCCGTTGTGACCTGGGGTGATGCTATCTTTAGTGGGGGCAGTAGTGCTGCGCAGGAGTGCAGGATCAGCTGAAGAATGTGCAGCAGATAAAATCCACCTATAGTGGCTAGCTGAACACTACGATTCTCGAACGACCAGCTGAAGAAATCCTCCCTCCACACTGATCGCTAAAAACCCGAAAGCATCTTCTCGAAACCCTAAACACTAAACTCCTAGTACCTTAAATGCCCTAAGCTCTATAAGCTTTGGGTCCATAAGCCCGAAGCTCTAAAATCCTAAACCCTAAACCCTAAACCCTAAGCAGCTCCAAGTCTAGAGGTATTGCGAATTGGGTAACCGTATGCCCCCTCTCAGTCCTCACACCGGGTGTAGGATTAATGGTTTATGCTTCAGGGTTTGTACAAACTGATAGTAGACTATGTCAAAAAAACCTTCGTCTAGTATCTAGTAGTAAGGGCCTGGTAGCCACACGACCCTTAAGCCGAACCTGAGTTTCGTTTTGAAGGCCTTCAAGAACCTTTTTCCGCCCCCCACCCCCTCCTCCTCCCCCTATGGTCCAGGAGAACCCGCCGCCCTGTGGGGTGGGGTGTGGGGTCCCTCTTCTCCCTGTGAGGTGGTTGTGGGGCTTTGGAGTTTAGGGTTTAGCTTAGCGTTAGAAGGTATAAGGCTTCGAGTCGACAAGCTTAGGGAGGGTTTGGGGTGTAGGTTCGTTAGGGTTGACGGTTTATGTTCTGCTTTAGGCTTAGAGCCTGCATTTAGGCGGGTTTGGGGTTGGGTGTAGGGTTTAAAGTACAGGTTAAGGTTGTTGACAGCAGGAGCACGCGCTGTGTTATAGGGTTTATGGCTTGCGTAGGGCTTTGCGTTAGATCTCGGCCCTCTCTGTGACCCCTGGCCGCGGAAATCAGTCATGCATCCGATATATTGTCTCGAGGCTCAGTTTCTATGGGGCCCGCCCAAAACGCCGTCAATCAAACACAACTTACCTAGACCCTCAACTACCCTCTAATATACCCCAAGCCCTAAGCCCCGAGGCCCCTGACCTCAGCACCTGAGCCCCTTCACCCTAAACCTTAGGGGTCCTGGTAGACCCACCGAAAGCCTTGCAGTTTATGCTTCAGTTGCTGCCTGGTTCCAGTCGCGAGCTACACTATAAACCCCACCCAACAAAACCTTAAGTCCTAAACCCTAAAACCCTAAACCTTAATTAAACACCCCTAAAGCCCAAGCTTATAAACACCAGACCCTACGCCCTAAGCCATATTATGCCAACTGCGAGAGGAACAGGCCGAGAAAGAGAAGGAAGAGTACTTGGCCAGCCTCCCCGAGCGAAACGAGGCCTTTAGGGTTTAGCGGTTTAGGGTTAACAGTTGAAAGGCAATTCAGTTTCATTTGACCCTATAGGTAGGCTCAACAGCTTCTATTCACTAATGACCTTTCGACTTTTAAATTCGGACTAGTATGATCGAATCTCCATTTTTGTGGGGTTCGGGCCACTATTTTAATGTTCGGACCATTGTTTTTGGGATTCGGACGTTGGAACTAGTATTGTAGGCCTTGTAGGGTTCGACTACTTTTGTCATTTAAGAGTTTTTTTAAGGGTGAGGCTCTCCAGCTTCGGGGGCTCCTGTCCGGTTCGAGAAGGATCCAGCAGCCGTAGAAAGGGTAGCTAAAAGAGTTCTGCACCGGTTCTACAAGGATTCTGGGGTTGGGAGTCTAGAGTTGCAGTTGAGGAGGGTATCAAGGCATTAGGGATTGAATTTCGGTGGAATACCATCGGGGTGTAGTCGTTGAGGCTGCGAGGGGATTGAGGTTTTGTTTGTGGCGTTTCGTGCGTGGGGGTGTAAATGGCCAGAGGGCAAAATATTTCGCTTGTAGCACGGCTCAGGCGACCCAAGTGCGACAAAGCTAGTAGCAAGGCCTGTGTTGTTCGAGAAGGTAGGGGCGACTAGGTCTACATTCCTTATATGTGCAGTTGCATTGTCAATACTCTAGTCAGCACCACATATGCTGACGGAGGCGAGCAACCGAATGCAGAAAAGGAGGCATTTCCAGTACAGAAGTTGCTCTACACCCGAACAGTACCATCCTGTGCCCAAAACGGATTTCCGGCCTGAGATCCTAAGACACGAGTGTAATTGGAGGTTCAGGGGTAGTTATAAGTAGGGTTATGAGCTCCGTTATATGGGTTATAAGTATAGTTACCCTATTTATAACCCTACCCATGAACCTCCAAGTAGAGCGAAAGCCTCCTTCCCCTCACGCCCCTGAACACCAACCTTGAACCTCCAAACCCTGCGAGCCTGAACTCGAGAATCCTCCTGCGTGCCAAGCCCCAAAACCCGAAAGCCCTATGCCAAAACCCCTGGAAACCCGGAAACTTCTTAGACCTCAAACCCCAAATTCCTGAAAAGCTCTACGTCGAAGACCCAAAACCTCTCATGCTGTCGGTAGGACACCAGCCTCCCAACACGACTCTTGGCTGCCTCTGCCTACCTCCTGCCCCTGCTGGATGCCAGTCGTGTCTCGGAGACAAGAGGTTGAATGTAGGGAGGGTATGGTCATGCTACGAACTATCAGCGATTAAACTATCAAGACATTTTCCGACGCCTGCATTGCGGTTGTGGCTTGTGGGTCGAGTTTTGGATATGTCGGGCTTCCGCTAGGCTTATCTTGGGTTATGATCGGGCGATGTTGGGCTCACTGGACGTAGAAATTGAAAACTAACTACATGACGAGCAGGGCATGGTTGGCTGAGACCCTACAGCCTATAGGCAAGACGCTTTACTTAAATCCTGAACAGGTCTTAGGAACCGGGCTGAATTACGGATGGCAGCAAAGGGGCGGGAGATGGGGTGTGTGGTTTGGTGTTTATAGGGTTTCGGGTTTAGGGTATGGGGTTTGGGCTTCAGGGTTTAGAAATATTTTTTCGTTTCTTTACTATATCGAAGTGTCGATTG
This sequence comes from Symbiodinium sp. clade A Y106, assembly GCA_003297005.1. Classification (NCBI taxonomy): domain Eukaryota; class Dinophyceae; order Suessiales; family Symbiodiniaceae; genus Symbiodinium; species Symbiodinium sp. clade A. Next base: position 197,717 of record BGNK01000254.1, on the reverse strand, counting down.
CCCTTTAATTGACTGCAGAGTGAGTTGCGGTTTATATTTATGCCAAACCCCGCATCAGTGAATCCGAAAAACTGCATACCAATAGCAGCTCAGGGCATACAGCTACATCCCAAACTCCAGCGAATGTTGCTTACTTGGGATAGCACCTTTTGACAAGACCCATTTACTTAGTTCTTACATAAAATTCGTATTTCATAGCCCCAGACACTGTTCTAATGATTAAGGCTCCTACCCTAAACTCTGTAACACCCTTGTCTAATCATTCAGCCCCGGACAAACAAAACCGAACCCCATAAACCTTAAGCCCTAAACCCTAAACCCCTAAACCTTAAGCCCTAAACCCTAAACCCCTAAACCTTAAGCCCTAAACCCTAAACCCTAAAAGCCCTCAAGGCCCTAAACCCTACACCCAAAGCCTTGATAAACCCTGAACCCTAAGCCGCAAACCCGGATGCCCTACAGCCTACACTAGTCACCTGAAGGCGCCTATACTACTTGGAGGCCCTTTTGACTTAGTAAGTAGGGTTAGTAAGGTGGGTTATGGGGGATTATAATATGGTTTCTAGGGGATACTAAGTAGACTTACTAAGTCAAAAGGGCCTCCNACTTGGAGGCCCTTTTGACTTAGTAAGTAGGGTTAGTAAGGTGGGTTATGGGGGATTATAATATGGTTTCTAGGGGATACTAAGTAGACTTACTAAGTCAAAAGGGCCTCCAAGTAAACATGTAGCAACCTCCTTAACATGAAGGAATTCGGTTCCTAAGGCCCTGAAAGTAGTCACTTGCGAGGCTTCGGTGTGCAGCTGTGCCTCCTGAAGCCTGAGCTACTGCCCGCGTTCTCTGCGCTTATGGAGCTCCCTGCATGTTAGGGTTTGCGCTTCAGGGTTTTTATAGGTTTTTAGTATTTGGGTTTAGGGTTTGGGGGTTCATGGTTCAGGGATTTAAGGTTTCGCGTTTAGGGTTTACGGCCTATAGCGTTCAAGGTCGTGGGTGCGTGCGTGAGTTGTGCTGGGTTGCTTGGGAGGAAAGATGTTTGGCAGAAAGATAGGGTCTTATAGTGTTTGTTGAAACAGACCGGGCTTGTGCGTATGTCGCATTGCAGTGGTGCCGGGCGTTCAGGGGATGCGTCGAGCTGCGGGTTTAGGTAAGTGTTCATGCTGTCACGCCTGTACCTGTTGTTTCCTTTGCTCCTCACTCGCAGGTCGTGATGGCTGCTAGGGGGTTCACATCTGCACCGGAATGCTCGAGCCTGCACACTAGCTCACTAGCATCGGCCGTTGCCAGGCCCCGATGGGCGTTATCAACGCCATTCCGTACGGCTTAGGCAAGCTGGGATTTCCGACATGGTAGTTTCCGAAAATTGGGGGTACCTTAATTTCGGGGTCCGTATGATAAGGATCCTACTATTTAGGGTGCTATATTCAGGTACGGCTAATTTTCGGAAACTCCCACATTCTGTGGATTAGTTTAATTACTCTGAACTCGGTACTGGGCTCCTTTAAGGGATCTATAGTGGCTGCATGTAGCTACTATGAGGGTTCCTACAAGGGCACTATACGACCTTAGGGTTTTAAAGCTGCTATAGGCTACGGGGCGACTCCAGAGGGACCTTATGGGGGGGGACTCTTTGTCTGTAGGTAACCCACGGCTCTAGCTCTAAAGCCTAAGCCCTCATCCCCCAAACCGTACGGCATGCAAAGCCCTATTGCGCCCTAATGTTAAATCTTCAATCCGACCCCCTTAACCACACTGAGCCCTAGACCATCAGCCCTCATCCCAGCATGATCCCTACCTGGACCCCAGAAGTATGTAGAATAACAGCTTTTTATGGGTATCGGGCCATCAATTATGTTACCATTGGGGGGGTTTCGGCACACCCCAACCAGGCTTCCTGACCATCTTCTTCGGCATGCAAGCCATCGCCGGAGACAAGTCGAATCCAGCCTTGGTGCGCTTCAACATGAGGTGCCGAACCTGCTACTATAAAACTAAAAAAGTCTGAGAAAATATTGAATACACAACTGAATAAAGATATAATCTTCGAGTTCCTTCAGGTTGCTTATTGGGCTCTTTCTAGGGCTCTGTAAGGTTGCTGCCGGAGATCTTCGGATTCTTTGCTATGCTTCTCGGGTCCCTTTGGGCTGCTTACAATTCACTAAGGGTCCATGTGCCCAAGTAGTATATACCTTGGCCCCAAAGTACCCACATAGGACTACTTTAAGGCCAAAGTATATACTACATTGACCCTTAGGGATCTGATCATGTTTTCCACGAATTGGGTGATTTATTACCCTAAGGGTCCATGTACCCAAATAGTAGATACTTTGGCCCAAAAGTACCTATATGGGGAGTACTTTAAGGGCAAAGTATATACTATTTGGGTACATGGACCCTTAGGGTTTATTACGCTGATGGCAACCGTGGCCCTCAGCGCAACGCCCGAAAACGAACCCGGCCGACATTGTACAAGCGACAAGGAGCCCCCCGCATGAGTCCAACAACAATGTCATACATGCGCACATACATACACGCCCTGTATATGATGTATGAATGTACTTATGCATGTATATGTATATGTATAGGCTGTATAGGGTATATGTATCTGTAAGTGGTATATGCATATATGTCCATGTATAAGCAATCACATGATCTTAGATCTGGCTGGCATTGCTACCGTGGGAACCTGATTAAGGCACCCTGGCCCTATAACCCCAAAACAAGTCCGATTCATCTAAGGAACCCTAACAGAGGCCCAAGGTTTCTTAATCAGGTTCCTACATTACCGTCTGAAGCTTCAATCCGAAGTTGTCTCAAGGGTTCCTCCTTTGCCATGTGACGGCCGTTCGAGCCCAAAGGCTCGCAAGTACCCAGCTGGTAAAATGCAGGGTTTGTACAATCGGAACTACTTTTTTAGCGGATTTTAGCGTCTATATAGTAGAATTTAGGTTTCTATGATAGACGAATAAAGATTACTGTTATGGTTTGGGCAAGCATGCCCCATAGAGGTTCTCAGGAGGGGGGGGGGGGGGGAACGGAAGTCCATCACCGCGTGAGTTTCAACCCAGCAGAATAAATGTCTTAGTCTCATTAAACATGAAATTTCTGACTACAGGCAGGCCATTCAGTTGGACGTCATGCTGTTCGTTCCTGCCTCTTGGCATAATATAGGGGCCTCAATAACTACCTATACTATTTTGGGCGGCTCCTTATTATTATTGTTGTTATTATTGTTATGATATAATGGGTCCCAAAACCACATTCTACTTATTAAGGCGCTATATGAATGCTTCGGTTTAGGACTTTTCGGATCGCATGGAGCCCTGGAGCTTACAGACTTACCATGTAGGATTAGAGTGCTCCGGTGAGACATGGCCCCGTATCAGATACCCTAAGGGTCCATGTACCCAAATAGTAGATGCTTTGGCCCAAAAGTACCTATGTGGGGAGTACTTTAAGGGCAAAGTATATACTATTTGGGTACATGGACCCTTAGGGATATGTATGCGAGTCGCAGCTTACTGTGATAGGAGCGCTTCAAACCGGCCCTTAGCCCCAAGCCCCAAACTTCCCTGAACACTGGAGCTTTCTCCCCATCCCACGGAAGATTCAATCTTCACACAACTGGGTCGCGGTGTCTGTTACTCTAATTAATAGACAGGAAGTCCGAAACCCTACTAGTAGGGTTTAGAATTCAGGGTCTTTCAGCATTTCGCTTTGAGCCTGGGGGGGTGCGGCTTTCGGTCCATAATCACACAGGCCACCGTTATGGGTGTTTTGTGATTCAGGGACGGTTCCCGGAAGATTCATTTCCATGGCTGATGTACGTAGTATCCTGCAAAGCACCAATCTTAACGCCTCAGATCTAGACATGCACCTTCCTAGACCCTTTAGGGTTTACCCAACCCCCCCCCCCCACAAAAAAATGTAGGTAAATTCATCGCCCAACACCTGTAAAAGGCTATCATTCTACATACATTTTGGCGTCCAGGTATAAGGCTTAGGGCTTATAGGGTCTCTATGCAGACTTTGTCCTTGCTTTAGCTGAGGTGGTCGCGGGCGTCATCTGGGATGCTCTGCAGAGCTACTGGGAGGCCCCTAAACCCTAGACCCTAAACCTTAAACCCTAAACCCCGCAATGGTAGTGTGGCTTTTAGATGTTTTTAGGCTTATATTTAGTCAGCTGGAGGCCCAAGGAATGGTATGTCTAAATGCTTTTAATGCGAGGAATGCCTGCGCAGGTGGAATTGTCGGGCATCAGTGCCGTTTGTGCAAGCGCTGTGTTCCTCACCATGCTGACCTTCATCGTGTATCCTGGCTTGCCTCTTTGGTTTTGCCCTGTTGGGACTCCTGCGGTTCCGCTTTCCTTTCCATGGTGTGTCTTCGGAGCCGAACATGTCAGTGTTCATTTTGCGTGACATGTCAACAATCCTGAGCGCCACAACCCTGAACCCTCAAGCCTCAACCCTACCTAGACCCCCCCAACTACCCTCCAATATACACCAAAAACCCACTATTCAGGGCGGTAAGGACTTCATCAACGGGCCCTTAGGGGGTCCTGGTAGCCGAGGTATTCTGTTGGCATGACGCTTCTCGGCCAGTATCCGAAAGGAATCCCATTTGCTTCGGCGCCTCAGCGGCACCCAGCTCGGCTTTGGAGCGCTTTCGCCGAGGGTTTTTTTATAAGGTGATTGGTGGGTTTTGACAGGGTCTGCGTACCTATGATTAATACCGTGCAAAGGGGTTCCTATGTAATTAGTCATTAGTGACTTTCGGTCCAAAGCATGCAATATACCGTGGGTGGGTTTATATTTTAGGGTGTATATAGGTTTTAGCATTTTTGACTTCGGTTTTAGCGTTAGAATTTTCGATTTCGGCGTGTCTGCACTTTCCATTGCGGTCTCTATCCCGAGATGGCGGGAAACTAGTGGCCTTAGAGACAGCCAAAATGCTAAAGCTTCCCTGAATCCTCCGAGCGTCCAAGCCCTTCATTAAACGTATAAATCCACCCGCAGTATATTGCATACGCAGGCCAGGAGCCCTAAACCCAAAAATCCCTAAACCCCTGTGTCAAGCTCCTGCATAAGCCCCTAACCAATAAACCCCTATAAACCCCTGAATTTCTAAACCCCAAAACCCCAAACCCTAAACCCCTGAATTCCTAAACCCCAAAACCCCAAACCCTAAACCCCTGAATTCCTAAACCCCAAAACCCCAAACCCTAAACCCCTGAATTCCTAAACCCCAAAACCCCAAACCCTAAACCCCTGAATTCCTAAGCCCCAAACAGGAGACAGCCGAGATGGGCCTGAACGACACTCGGCCCGGCTCGCCCGATTCGGAGACCGGAGACTCGAAGAAGGACGGGGCGCATCGATTCCTGGGATCTTCGGCTTCGGGCTTTAATTTGGGGTTTTTTAGGGTTTAGAGTTTAGGGTTTTAGGGGCTTATAAGGTTTAGGGATTTGGGGGTTTAGGGTTTAGAGTTTTAGGACTCGCAGGTTCAGGGTTCTCGATTTTAGCGACTTTAGTGTTGAGGATTTTGTGTTTCTTTTTGTGGGTGGTATAAAGTGCATATATAGGGTTTGGATATAGGCAGATGAGGGCAGTGTAGTGGACGATTGCTAAGCAGTGGCCTAGACGGCAGATATAGTGTTGGACATGGAGAGAGGTGAAATCCACTTCAGTACTATAGGGGCCTCAATAATTACCAGTACTATCTTCGGAGCTCCTTATAGTAGTTATGGTATCTTGCTCCTGCTCATCTCCTTCCTCGCTCGCGTTTCATCCGAGATCAACCATACCATGTGACTGTGCATGGAGCCCCAGGGGAGGCCCGTAAGAAGAAGAAGAAGAAAGTGGCTCCAATCACCCCCCCCCCAAACCCAATACTAAAGGTTCCTTAATAACTACCTATACTATTTTGGGGGTTCGTAATTATCATTATAGCATAATACACCCCAAAACCCTATTCTAATTATTAAGCCCTTTATATTACCCTCGACTGATTGGTGGCTTTGCATCGATTTCCTTGGGCTGGTTCGACCTATTTCAGAGCTGAGGCGAAAGAGCTCACTCTTATACAGGTTACACAAGGGTTGCTGTAAACACTCTACAGGGCTTGTGCTGGGGCTGGGGGGATAGGGTTCAGGGTATGAGTGTAGGAAGGTTTTTAGGGTTTGGGTTTAGGGCAAACGAGTAGGAGGGCTTTAGGGCGGGTAGGAGGGTTTTAGGGCATGAGGCTCTCCGGATTTCGAGGCAGTGAGAGTTTCAGGGTTTCGGGTATGAGGGTCTTGCCGCAATCCGGTTTAGCGTTTAGGGTAGCAGGGTTTCAACGCTTGTGGGTACGAGAGCATGTTGTGTAAGGTATCCAAGAGGGTCCATATATACTGCTTATATGGAACTAGGTCTCCAAAACCATAATAGGGATGGTCTTTTGGTGACCTAATTCCAGCATGGTAGTACACACGGACCCTCTGGGGTATGAGGATTAGGGTTTAGGGTTTTAGGGTTTAGGGATTTAGGGTTTAGGGTTTAGGGTATGAGGGCTGTATGGTTTGAGGATTCCCTTTGGGTTTAGGGGTTCAGCGCCTTAGGGGCTCTTAGGGTCCCGGCTCTAGAGGGGCTGTAGGATTTTATGTTATGGACTTAATTAAGGGCTTTGGGTCTTTCCAGGACCCCCCAATGGCCCTTTAATGGAGCCCCTATGGTCCTTAATCGTGGGTATTTGGGCTATAATAGAGGGTAGTTGGGGGGTCTAGGTTGGGGCTTTAGTTTAGGGTTTGGGCCTTTGGGGTTGCTTCAGGGTTTGGTGAGAAGCTTCGTGACGCGGCGGAAGGACGACGGATTTGCTGAAGCCCTTTGTGCTCTGACTCCCAAAGCCTAAAACCCTAAAACCCTAAAACCCTAAACCCTAAAACCCTAAAACCCTAAACCCTAAAACCCTAAGCCCTAAAACCCTAAACCCTAAACCCTAAAACCCTAAACCCCTAAAACCCTAAAACCCTAAAACCCTAAGCCTAAGCCTTAAAGCATCTCAAGTCTTCAAAGAATTTCACACCCTGAGCCCTGAGCCGAAAGCCTTGAGCAGGAGTCAGAATCGCCGTAAAATGCCCTGCTCTTTGGGCAGAGTTCCGTCACATCGCCCCACCCTCAGAGCTTCGCCCCTGCGATAAAGCGAGAGGAGCTTCTGTTCCGGGTTTGGGGTGAGGGTCTGGAGGTTTGGGGGTTCAGGGATTAGGGTAGCGTTTGGGGAGTGTTTGGGGTTTACAAGGCGTTTACGGTTGAGGGCCGAGGGTTGCAGAATAGACGCTATGCTTTCTGCAAATAAAGATGTCCTCTCTCTAATACATATATATATATATATATGTAGATCGGTAGATAGGTGATAGATAGATAGGCAGATAGATAGATAGATATAGATACAGAGACAGATGTAATGAAACATGCCCCGAAGCCTACCGCCGACACATACCCCCCCCATCCCAGCATGCCTGCTTGGACGCCTGTCTTGCTGAAACACATACATATATACATATGTACTCAGACATACGTGCACAGAAAGTTGTTCATGTCCGAACATCAGTACTGCTTAGCTCACGACTATTGAAAATGGGGAACGTCACACAGTTAACTTGTCGTATCTTCAACTGGAATTCGAGACTTGTAGATGTCTGAATAATTGTGATGTTCCCTATATTACCTATGGTCTCCATTGTAGTTCCTTTTTTGGTTAACCAAAATCTCTATTATAGGTTCCTAACCATAAAACTGGATAACCAAAAAAGGGAACTACAATGGAGACTATAGGTATGAATATTCTACCCACTACTGCCCTCATGCTTCGATAGTAGCAGCTACCAGGCATCCGGTCTCGGGCTCTGCCTAGGCCCTAAGCTTCGGGGTTTAGGGTTTAGGATTCAGGGTTTAGGCCTCAAGGTTTAAGATTTAAGGTTCAAGGTTGAGGGTTCAGGGTGTCATAGGTTCGGGATTAGCATACCCAGAACCCATCAACAGCTGTGCAGAAGATGCTCAGGTACAGGCTTTGAGAACAACTTCAAAGTGTGGCTCGTCCAATTCTCACGCGTTGAGCCGTGGTGCACAGCCCAAGCCTGCTGAAGCAGAATAGTTACAGGCCTTCCTGCTCATGGGACTGGTCGTGATCGGGAAGTAACTTGTTCAGAGTGTCCCTAGTCTGTCATTTGCCTCCTGGCGATGTATGCTACCCAATGAGTGATTGCTTCGTCTCTTTCGCTTCAGTGGTAGAGAAATGCCAAATATCAGACATGCCCTGTCAGAGGAGAGAAGTAGAGCTCATGTTCTGCAGTAAAGGAGTCGAACGTGGTTGTCTTTCTCTCACACCTGGCCTGTGACCGTAAATATTACGTATCTTCAATAGTTCCTTCTCGCCAACACTAAGCAATATACCCCAAAGCCGCCATTTCAGTATAACACAAATTCCTGATTCACCCTGTGCAGCATGGCACCTCGCGTCACTGATGCGCACTTGGACAGACCTCTGGGTTTAGAGAGTCAACGCACATGCACCGATGCAAACTGTAGTCTTTATGACTTTATGCGGCGCACCTCCAGCACTGGTTTATCCTTGAACTTCTCTCTCTCTCTCTCTCTTTCTCTGCGCATATACATATGCATACGTATGTATGCATGCGTAATGACATTACATGTATGTATATATGTACGTATGTATTATGTGTATACATATATATATATATAATTACACGCACACGCAATATCCACATGCATGTGTGTATCCAGAAAATTCACCATCTCGGAATAAGTAAGAGGATCGGGAGGCGGGCGGCGGGCCATGTCCGTCCGTCTGGGTCTTTAGTGTTCAGGGTTGCAGACTCACTCAGGTCTCGGGTTCAGGGTTTAGGGTTTAGGATTTTGGGTTTAGGGGTTTAGGGTTTAGGTCTCGGGTTCAGAGGTTAGCATAGGATTCCGTACTTACAGTATGGCCCATCCCGAAATCCTGTTCCAATCAATGTTAAGGCCGTCTGTAGCATATATGATACACACGCTGTGAGAAAATCTGTTTTCAATGGAGAACTAAGCTTTAGCGCCGCTTGCTACGCTATGAAGAGCATGTCACTTTGGCTCGGTGTCTCGACTCGGGCTGCAGTAAAGAAGAGGTCTGTTGGAGATGCTTTTCGAATCACGAAGGATGGCAAGCGCGTTTTCCTGTCACTTAGCACTAAATACGAGATTTCGGCGAACGCCCGGCGAGCGGTACCCAGAAGCCTGAACCCCAAAGCAACTGTGGGCACATAAACTGCAGTTGGAGTTGAGCCACTAAAATACTAACCAGCCATAGGACGGATAAGACGTCGACCTCCATGCTGCTGTTGCCGAGATGTCTTCGGGCTTGAGGTTAACTCCCACACCCGCATATGCATTCAAGTACATCATAAACCCTCCCTTAACCCTGAAGAACCTACCTTTTTAGGGTTCCTTATTATGATTTCCTTCTATAAGTCCTTAAAAAGGTAGGTTATTCCGGGTTAAGGTCAAGCTTAAAGTCTCACTACCAAATACTCAAGACCCGAACTCTTAGCTTCCCAATACCCTAGACCCAAGCCTTTACAATTCCAAGTTCCCCAAACCAAAACCCTTAAACTCCAAACACCGTAAACTTAAACCGGATACCCTACTTCGAGGCCCAAGGGACTTAGTAAGCAGGTTATAAGTAGAGTTATAAGTACAATAAATGGAAATACATCATTTAACTAAACCCTCAAGCTAGACCCATGAAGGATTGCAGGATCTGCTCCCTGAAGAGCAGGCGGCTGTAATATAGGGGCCTAATTAAATACTTACCAATACTAGTTTGGGGTTTCCTTTAAAGGGTTCCTAAGGGATCTACAGTAGGGTCCTATGATATAGGGGCCTAAATAATTACCAATACTATTTTGGGGGTTCCTTATTGTAACTACAGTAAAATGGTGCCCCGATACCCTATTATTATTAAGGCCCCTCGCGTCCTTGAGTGTTCTGTTGGGGGCTCTTAGTCGAAGCAGCTCAAGCGAAGCGTTTGCTTGGTTAACCCCCACCCAAAACCTACAACCCGAGCCCCTGAAGCCCTGAACCCTAAACCCTAAATGTCTAATGTAGTGGCCTTAATAATTAGAATAGGGTTTGGGGGGTTCCTTATTAGAAGTATAGTATAGTATAGCCTCAAACCCTATTCGAATTATTAAGGCCCCTACATTAGGCCATGCCATCGCTTGCTTTCGCCTGCCATCCTGCGAATCCATGCATGCTATCTTCCAAGCAATTCTCGGCCAGCACAGCGCCTTTTCTCTGTCAGATTTGGATGCCCTTCCCCAAGTCTTTAAAAGCTCGAACAGTTAGATACTTGGGTTTAGGATCGTGGCTTTGTAGCTTAGCAGCTGAGCAAGTAAATGATTAAGAGGTTCTTGGAGTTTTAGAGACTGTGGAAGGGTTTGGGGATGTTTGCAGTGAATAAGTTTAAATTCGGTTTTGGGGCTTGAGGGGCCTGTCGCATGAGTGTGGGTTCCGTGCTTGCAGACTACGAGGCCTTTGTGTGAGTGTTCTATAGGAGTCCCATCTCAAGGTGTTCGAATGGGTTCTTGACGGATGGTGAAAGGAGTTTACGGTAGCTTTCTCAAGGGCGAAGTCTGAACTCTGGGGTCCTGGGAATACACTAAATCGAGGCCTGAACAGTTAGAATAGGATCTGGGGGTGTGTTGTATATTACGACGTATGTATGTATGTATGCATGTATGTATGTACATACCACGCACGCATGCATGCATGCATGGACGGATGGATGGATGAATGGATGGATGGATGTACGGATGTATGTATTGGTATCTGCATCTGTAGCTGTGTCTGTATCTCTTTCTGTATCTGCATTTTTGTTTGTATATGCATATGTGTATGTGTACATGCAGGTATACGTGTACATGTACGTGTATGTGTATGTATATACATATATAGGGACTATAATGAGGCACCATTGCTAAAAGTTCCGACCCCTATTTTAGGCCAGTACCGGAGGTCTCTTCGGTGTTGTCTGCAGCGTGAAAAGCTAGGGGAGTTTCGATTTGTTGTTGCCAGAATGCCTTGATGTAACTTAGTAGCTGAGCGGATACACTTTACACTTTTTGGGATTTTATTACCCACTATAAAACTGAAAGTGTACACTTTTTGGGGCTTATGAACTCAGCAACTATAAGCTAAACCTTGACCCCCCGAACTAAGGCCCTCAACCTATGCCTCAACCGTAGGATTGCTATCGAGAACCAACCCTAAACCCTAGGATTATCTGCACAAAGAGAGGCTGCGGCCACGTTTCGAAGTATCTGAAAGCGAAAGCCTGGGCGCGCAGCAGTTGAGTAGGATTCGGGAGATATTTAGGTTTGGGTCGTGGATCTTGGATCCAGCGGGGGCCCGGATTTTCATATTTAACTTGTTTAAACACAACCCGGAAAGAACAAACAAGCGTCCACGGCGTCCCCTTCTGTTAGGTTTAGGGTTTGAGGGTTGAGGGTTTAGGGTTTATAGGGCTTCATATAAGATGCACACACGAGTTCGGAAAGCCGACTGAAACAGATTCGGTTTGCTCGTGAGTGCCCAGGTGTGGGTATTGCTTTCAGAGATTTTCTTAATCCCTGGGGGCCCAACGGGTGCATGTCCTTATGCATGGATTTAGGGATGCGGAAGAGACAATGGCCACGTTTGGCCCCTGGTACGAGGCGGCCAGATGCATAAGGCTGCCAAAGCTTGATCCAGGTCCGGGCTGAACTGAACCGCATGTATGCTCTTCAGAAAAGCCTGAAAAGCCATCAACGAGTCAGCAAAAACAACCTATTCTTGTCCTGCTGTGGCTTTGTTCATAATAAATGTACTAGAGTTACAAGAGCTGCATGCATATTCAATGGTAGCATGCCCCTCGAACCGTGGTGCGTCTCTGGCGTTGACCGAGTATTCCAGTGAGGCTAGGAAAGCTCACATTGAATTGATGAACAGTTCTCAAACATATGTTTGGGGTACATGATATTTCAATAGGGGCAACAAGAGATTTAGTATTGTTTCAAAGTATTCCGGCCACTACAGAAAACATGTTTCCTATACAGCGTAGATCCCCCTTCAAGTGACGATGCAGTGGGTATTGTGCTGCGCACATGTAGCGCTGTGAGACCCTCCCTCAAACCCAGATATGAAAGTGGGGAGATCAGGGAGTGTTTGTTGAGGTTTCGGGTTCAGATTTTGCACATGGGGTTTGCAGAGTTGCAGGTTTCGTTGGCGAGTTCTTAAGGGCTCATGGGGCTTAGTACCTGGAGTTAAGAACAAAGCGCGCTTGCCTTGAACTACATGTTGCCACAAGTGAGGTACTTATAACCTTACGTATACTAAGTCACATAATCATTCAAGCAGGGCTCGCAGGCGTGCGTTCTGTCACCACGCCGAGTCCCCCGTTGGCAGACGAACGGTCGATCCCAAATTAGCAGCTGCTGATTTTTCGGCTTGCCAAGCACCAAAAACAAGTAGTAACCTCATAACTAGCTTCGTATTCCATGACCCTAACCATGAAACCAAGTTATCCGAAAAAGGACATTGCACGCCAGAGAAAAGGTCAGCCCTGAACCTTTCGCCCCAAATTGCAGCGTTTAGAGCTAGCCACGCAGTCATTGGCCCATGACTTGGGTTTGAACCTGATTCCGCCATCACGGGCACCAGCGTTGAAATGGACATTTTCCATTCGCCAGATCAGCTCGGCTACATGCTTCTGCTTCTAGTAAAAGGCTATGTAGATAGAGGGTTTGGGGGATTTGGGTTTCTATTGCAGCCCAGGGTGACAGTTGGGGAACGCCGCGTTTACATTAGATGCGCTAGCCGACGTAGCGTTGTGGCTCTACGACATACTGCGGTAGGACGAAAGTTTGACCTACTCCTTGTTTCGTCGAACACACCCGATGTATTCCTTCTGATTCCCAAGACCTGAACCTAAACCCTACACCCTAAACCGTCGTTTACAGTGCAGTCTGGAAGACTAAGCTTAGGAGTTGCGAGATTCCCGACCTTCCGAGCCCATACCCGAAGCTTGTATTGTTGGCCTTCTGTCCCTGATGACTGGGATCGGTTTCTGGATATAGCGAGCCCTAAGGAATGCCAAGGACAAGTGGTGAGAATTCTCGAGGTCCCTATGCTAAACCTTTATATGAACCGTGTGATTGGGTTCCGGGCCCTCCTAAACCCTAAACCCTAAACTTTTAAGCCCCATAGTTGGGTTCCGGGCCCCGATATTCGCTTTGCCCGAGAGCTTGGGTTCGACTCGTTGCATACGTTTCAGCAGCAAGCGTGAGGTGGCTCTTAAATACCTTCCTTATTCAGATGACCTTAAACTCAGAACTCAGGGGTTCTTATGAGGTTATCGGGTTCAGGGTTTGGGGGGTTGGGTTCAGGGTTAAGAGGAAAGCTACTAGCCACAGGGGCTGAATTAGCAGGGTTTAGGGTTTAGGGTTTATTGAAAGCCTGAGCCCTGAAGACCCAGCACTCTTGGGCAAGCTCTCGTCGCATGGTCGAGCTCACGGCAAGAGCCTCGTCTTTGACCCAACTGTGCAATTTCTAGACTTTTAATATCAGCTGCCTTTGTACACTGCGACTGTGCGAACTCTCTGCCCGAAGCCCCAGCACCGGAAACCCTTAATTTCAAAATAAAAGCCCCAAACCCAAACACACAAGCCGCTCAAAAAGCCCAAGAACGAGACCCATACCCCCAAGCCGCCCTGAGCCGTGTAATGTAGGGGCAAAAATTATTAAGAATATAATAATACTGTAATTCTATAATCATAATAAGGAACCCTGGGGAACAGTATTGGTAATACTTCAGTCTTCCATATTACATACGAAGCCCCAAACCGCCTTGCCCCCTTCCAACGCAAGGCCGTGTCGGCTGACGTCGTCCTCAACACGTCATGAAGAACAAATGCCCAAAGTAGAGTAGCTGTTCTCAGGGGTTTAGGGCTTCGGCGAGATATGGGTCTTTATCGGGCTGTACTGCCGAAGCGATGACAGCCGGAATGGGGCATTGAAGCCCAAAGCCCAAGGTCCTCGTGCTAGTCGATGCTCGTCCCTAATCTCTCACTTACGAGCCTGCACCCGAAAACCTAAACCCAGTCCTAAACCCCTGTAACACATAAACACTGAGCCTCTATGCCAGAACTCTCAGGGTACCCCTCACTAGCCCAAGGAGACCAAAGCCTTTCTCAGCATAAACACGATAGTTTAAGTTGCCAACATCCCAAGTCTCTCGGAAAGGCCCAAGAGTCCGCACTTTCAACCTTTTCCATACTCTTCCCCGGAGGATCCGGGGTGAGGGTGTCTTGGGGGCATGCGCATGGGAAGCTCTGGTTGGAGATCTTGTGGTTTGGATCTTTTGGGCTCTGGGTTTAGGATAGGGTTTGGGGTTTCAGGTTAGGGCCAGGGTTTATAGAGTTTAGGGTTTTAGGGTTTGGGGGTTCGGGCTAGGGTTCAGCGAGTTTAGACTTTAGGGCTTAGGGTTGTAGGTTTAGCATAGAAACCTCCTTCCTTGAGGCTCCTTGTTGTGATGTTGTCCCTAAACCCTAAACCCCTAGACCCCTAAACCCAAAACCCCTAAACCCTAAACACCTAAACCCTAAACCCCTAAACCCCTAAACCCTAAACCTTGTATTCTCCACAGCCTTACTTCTAACCCTTTCAGCTCCTCTATGGGAGCTTCCGAGTATACTTATTGGCTGTAAACTCAACTTTTCAACTTTGGGGTTCTTATAAGGTAGTCGTGTCTGAAAGTTTCAACTTTTAGTCCCTTGGGTTTTGGGCCAGTGAGTATAGGGGGTACCTTATTTTGAGTCCTTGTAATAAGGATCCTACTATTTAGGGTTTATATTAGGGCCCCCTATTTTTTCGGAAAGATCCCCATATTGGGGCTTTGAGGCGTCCGGGTCTCTAGGGTTTATACAGGTCTTAGGTCGTAGGGATCAGGCTCTTGCAGTTCAGACCTTTTGGCCCTGAACCCTAAACGGCCCTCAACCCTAAACCCCTGAACCCTAAACCCCCTAAACCCCTGAACCCTAAAACCCTAAACCCTAAACCCCCGAACCCTAAACCCCTGAACCCTAAACGCTAAACCCCTGAACGCTAAAACCCTAAAACCCTAAACCCTAAACCCCTGAACCCCTGAACCCTAAAACAAATAACTTAGTAGTAGGGTATGTAACCTTTAACCTTTTGGGGGTACTATAATGCCTATATGATCCCAAAGGTTAACCTTTAGTTCCCCTAAGATACTGGACAGGTAGGATAGACAACCTGTCAGGACCGGCTTCGGGGCTTTGGGGTTTATGCAGCTTTAGGGTTGTAGGATTTCCGTGGCTGGGGTCTTAGGACTAAGGGTCTTCGAATTCTCGAATTGCTTAGAACGGGGTGCCTCGGAGATGTGCTCGAAGCCTCGGAGACGTGTGTTTCGACGGAGAGACCGCGAACTTAATTCCGGTGTAGTTTAGGCTGAACTTGTCAGTCCCTAGGCCCTAAACCCAAAGCCGCCATAGCGCCTGTGGATTGGGAGTTTGTGGCTTGAAGTGTTCCAGAGTCGTGACCACGAGCAAAGCACCATCGGCAAGCAATTACTTTCAGCTTCCGGATCCTGTAGAACCTCCAGAATTCTTACATATTAACGTACAGACCCGAAGTAAGGCACCCCTCATTTGGAGAAACCGTTGCTTCTCGGTATGGAAAACACTGTAGAAGCCCTGGTAGCGACATTTATAGTCGAATTCCAAGAGTCGGCATAGAGAGAGAGTCGCTCTACGACAGGGTCTAGTGTTCGGGGCTTAAAGTTTGGGTGTAGCATTTCTGGAACCTGAGGTCAAGCAGAAATAGTGGAACCTGAGGTCTACCTGTAGTCTCCATTGTAGTTCCTTTTTGGGGTTACCTTATAGGATCCTTATTATATATTTGGTTAAACCAAAAAAAGGAACTACAATGGAGACTATAGGTAGAAGCAGAAATATTGGAACCTAAAGCTCATGTGAGGGTTGCTGGTCCAAATTTATGTGTCCAATTCGGGGCTTTCCTTACAAGTCCAAACCCATAAGCCCTAAAAGCCTCAAACCACGAACCTCTAGGATTTAAAGCAATCCGCAATTGGCGTCTCGACATGCGCCCATGGTTCAACTAAAGTTCTAGCTGCCTCTATACAGCACAGCAGAACTTGCTTCATGCGTCTCATGCCACCCAAGGTGCAGGCACTACCGGGCCAGCTGTCTGGTGTCATAGCGTTTAATCTCAGATAGACTCTGAAACCCTCGAGCTCGCCTCCGAGAAAAGAGAGGTGACGTCGGATCCGGCAGGGGGGGTGGAGACTTTTGTGGCACCTAAACCCTGTACCCTAAACTTGAAACAATTCGAAGGAAGCTTGGTTCGATCTTGCGACGTAGGAGAACCGAACAAGGCCAGTAGCTCCGGTGCTTGTTTTGACTGCGCAAGCACGATGGCATGCCATGGCTATGTGTGCATGGCCAGCAGGAAAACCTCAATATCATGAATATGTGACTTCATATATTCTTCATCTTTCAGGATGCAGATGCGATGCCCCATCACAAACGTGGTACTGTCCGACAACACGGCACACCTCATACAGTTTGTCCATAGTCGTGGGACTAGAGGGATCAGGACGCTCAAAACGCGAAACCCCAAAACATGGACGCTCCCCACCACACAGCTGTTCTAAATTATGAATGCAAGCATATGAATGCGAGCAAATCACTCGTGAACCTCTGTTTCGACAGCTCCCCAGAATCCGACAGACTGAGCCCGTGTAAGCCCTTAACCCTAAACCTATACAGTTTGATACACTAAACCCTAAACCCTAAAGTAAACCTTTCAGTTTGAGGAAGTACTCTGCCATTGAGTGCGTCCACGCATTCTTGCGGCAGCAGTCGGGGCTCTCGCGAGAGGACAGAGCGTCGGCAGTTTCATCACAGTGTTCTTGGGATTGAACATGATTTTATGATTCCGTAGGGGTTATAGGGTTTAGGGCTCACGTACATATACGGACAGAAAATCTGTTTTTGTTGGGCTTATTGTCGTCAGACTATGAGGTTGTTGGGGCCCCTGTTGGACCTTCGGGCACACGTAGGACCACAGGGCTGAAATTGGACGTTGAGGGTTTCAGTGTGCAAGGCTTTTAGGGGTTTAGGGCTAGGGTTCAGAGTCTGGGGTTGGACTTGGAGTGGGAGGCACACTCACGTTTATTGCAGCTACCCCATTGTTAAAATGCTTGTCCTCCCTGGCCAATGCAAAAGTACACCTTGAAGGGTTAAGGGATTTGGATTTACTGTAAGGGTGCAGTAGCTCAGGGTGTAGGTTTCAGGGTTTAGGGTTTGCAGTTTCTTTGTGCTACCGCAAAGCCAGAACAGTTTACACTGCTTTTTCTTAGGGCTTGCAATGCGGAACGCCTGCTTCAACAGCAGAGTTCCATGCTTCTGAACCCTTGGACCCACCGGGCAACGAAATGAGCCTCCAAATTTTGGCGTCAGCATAACTAGTAATGGTATCCTCTTGTTGTTTGTCCCTAGCCTGTGAAAGTAATATAGTGGACTAAACCGAAAACACGGTTCTACTGAGTAAGGCGCTTACAACAAAACCCTAAAATCCCTGTAATACAGAACCTTTATAGAGCCTTTTTCAAGGACCCTATGTTAATCAAGCCTCAAAACCACGAACGAGGAGCTGGATCCATACCTGTTTACCTTCACCGGCCACGATGCCATCGATCACCTCTTCGAGGTTCTCGAAAGACGTGGCTTACCGGTTGTTTTGAGTTCAGGGGGTTTAGGGTTTAGGGTTTAGGGTTGGGGGTTTAGGCTTTAGAGGCCATGTGCCTAAATAGAAACTACTTTGGCCCCAAACTACCGGAGCCCATTCAGGGCTGAGTAGATACTATATGGGTAGTTGTCAAAATTAAGGTCCGCTTTGGGATACCCTAAATAATCGGTGCCGTGTTATAATAGAGACCCCAAAAAGGGACCATAATTTTGACCAGCAATATAAATAGGGATATGGATCCTTGGCCTTGGGGTATCGGTTGAGGACTCTGTTACCCTAAGGGTCCATGTACCCAAGTAGTATATACTTTGCCCTTGAAGTACTCCCCATATAGGTACTTTTGTGCCAAAGTATCTGCTATTTGGGTACATGGACCCTTAGGGTGAGGAGTCTCCAGGCTTTTCCGGCTACTTAAAGGCCCAAGGGACTTAGTAAGTAGGTTATAAGTAGGGTTATAATTAAGGTAACTCCATTTAGGGTACTTATAACCCTCCTTATAACCTACTTACTACGTCCCCTGGGCCTTTAAGTAGGATCGTGACAAAGAGACGGCTGTTTGTCCACAGGCTTGCGGCTTGCCGTGCTTAGTAGAGCATGGGGGAATNAGTAAGTAGGTTATAAGTAGGGTTATAATTAAGGTAACTCCATTTAGGGTACTTATAACCCTACTTATAACCTACTTACTAAGTCCCCTGGGCCTTTAAGTAGGATCGTGACAAAGAGACGGCTGTTTGTCCACAGGCTTGCGGCTTGCCGTGCTTAGTAGAGCATGGGGGAATGGATCCCGATAGTTGGTCCTATATAAACCCCAATATTAGTCCCCAATATCCGTTCCCCCATTCTCTACTAAGCACCAGGGAGTATGTCACTAGGACAACAGTCAGCACATATTGCGCACGAGACCGGTTCATAACAGCTGGGAGGACCTGAATGAGGTTCAATTCCTGAGCCCCAAACCGCACAAACCCTAAACTTAACCCTAAAACTCTAAACCCTAGAACCCGAAGCCCTGAATTTTAAAACCGTAAACCCGAGTTGCGTGTGGGGTCAGGGCTTCTAGAGTCAGTGGAGCCAGGCACGAAACCTAAGCCCCAGCCTCGCCCTCAACATGCCAAAACCCCAAAGCCTTAGTCCCTGAGCCCTAGAGCCTTATCCATTTTTAAAGCACCCGTGAACCCTAAACTCTAAAGCCCCAAAGCACTATATCTTTCAACCGTAAAAACCTAAAGCCCCGAAGGTCAGTTCCGGTTTGGACTCGCTGGTGCTCGGCGAGGCTGGAATACCAAAAAATGCCCTAAACCCTAAACAGCCCTAAACCCTAAACTGCCCTAAACCCTAAACTGCCCTAAACCCTAAACCCTAAACTGCCCTAAACCCTAAACCCTAAACTGCCCTAAACCCTAAACAGCCCTAAACCCTAAACTGCCCTAAACCCTAAACCCTAAACTGCCCTAAACCCTAAACAGCCCTAAACCCTAAACTGCCCTAAACCCTAAACTGCCCTAAACCCTAAACTGCCCTAAACCCTAAACTGCCCTAAACCCTAAACTGCCCTAAACCCTAAACTGC
>BGNK01000254.1:126664-178120 GCA_003297005.1 Symbiodinium sp. clade A Y106 | reverse complement strand
TAAACCCTAAACTGCCCTAAACCCTAAACAGCCCTAAACCCTAAACTGCCCTAAACCCTAAACCCTAAACTGCCCTAAACCCTAAACTGCCCTAAACCCTAAACTGCCCTAAACCCTAAACAGCCCTAAACCCTAAACTGCCCTAAACCCTAAACCCTAAACTGCCCTAAACCCTAAACTGCCCTAAACCCTAAACCCTAAACTGCCCTCAACCCTAAACTGCCCTAAACCCTAAACCCGAAACTGCCCTAAACCCTAACTGCCCTAAACCCTTAACTGCCCTAAACCCTAAACTGCCCTCAACCCTAAACTGCCCTAAACCCTAAACCCTAAACTTCTCGGAAGGTTTCTTGGGGCTGTAAGCTTCGGCTTTAGGGCTTAGGGTCACACTGAGTAGCCCTAAGGCCTGAACCTTCAAGCCTTAGGGCTTAGGGTCTACCCCTAAGGGAACTTTAAAGGACCAGGGTTTAGGGTTTAGGGCTTAGGGTCTACCCCTAAGGGAACTTTAAAGGACCAGGGTTTAGGGTTTAGGGCTTAGGGTCTACCCCTAAGGGAACTTTAAAGGACCAGGGTTTAGGGTTTAGGGCTTAGGGTCTACCCCTAAGGGAACTTTAAAGGGTTTAGGGCTTAGGGTCTACCCCTAAGGGAACTTTAAAGGACCAGGGTTCAGGGTTTAGGGCTTAGGGTCTACCCCTAAGGGAACTTTAAAGGACCAGGGTTTAGGGTTTAGGGCTTAGGGTCTGGAACTTTAAAGGACCCCCTTATTTTGGGGTCCTTATAATAAGGATCCTACTATTTAGGGTACCGGGTTTTAGGTCTTACGGGTTTACCTGTAGCCCCAAGGCCTACCTTTTCAGGGAAGTGTATATAGAAACCATAATAAGCAACCCCCAAAAGGGAGGTCCCTTAGGGTTTAGGGTCTAGCCCTAAGGGTTCCTTAAAGGACGCAATAATCGGGTTTAGATACGGCACCTATTATCTAGGGTACCCAAAAGGGACCCTAATTTTGACAACCACCCACTTGCAGGTCGGGGTTTAGGGTTTAGGGGTGCAGGGTTTACCTTAACCCGGAATAACTTACCTTTTTGAGGACTTATATAAGGAAATCATAATAAGGAACCCTAAAAAGGTAGGTTCTTCAGGGTTAAGGTAGCCCTAAGGGTCCAAAGGACCCAATAATCGGGTTTAGGATAGTAGTTCTGTAGCTCAATATTTAGGAGAGTATATGATTATTAGGTACTTGGACCCTTAGGGTAGGGTTTAGGGCTTAGGGTTACGCTGAGTAGCCCTGAGCCCTAGACCCTGAACCCTGAACCCGAACCCATTAACACCAAAACCCGAAAACTTGTAACCCCTGAGCCCAAAGCATACCTATACCCCCAATTACCCTCTATTATACGCCAAATACCCTCCATTAAACAACAAACCATGAGGGCTCTATTAGAGGGTACTTGGAGGGTCGTGGTCGTGGTAGGACCCTAAACAAAGCCTTACACCCTAACGCTTAAACCCCAATGCCCCAAAGCCTTCAACCCTAAGCACTAACCCTAAATCCTAAACCCTAATCCTTCGGCCCTACATCCTAAACCCCTACAGGCCCTGAACCCTCCACCGAATTCCTAAACCGTCGAAGCTGCGAGGCTCAGATCCTGGCGCAGGTGAAGGCGTGCCATGCCCACTGCATCGCCAAGGGCGAGGAGGGAGACGAGGAGTCGGGTTAGGGTTCCCTTAAGGTTTCTATAGGAGTTCTATAAGGATGCCTGTTTCTATAGGAGTTCTACAAGGATGCCTGTAAGGGTTCCTTCAAAGATTCTAATCACGTGGTTTAGGGTTTAGTTTTCAGGGTTTGGCTGGGCATGTTCAGGGTTATAGGGTTTAGGGTTCAGAGTTTAAGGTTTGGCATTTAAGGTTTAGGTTTCAGGGATGCTCAGAGTTTATAGGGTTCCAGGGCTCACAGGGGCATCGGGGCATAGGGTTCAGGGTTTAGGGTATTTAGGGTTTAGGGTTTAGGGTATAGGGTATTTAGGGTTTAGGGTTCAGGGTTTAGGGTATTTAGGGTTTAGGGCTTAGGCGTGCAAACCCTAAATCCTGAACCTCAAAGCTTCCAGCTCAAAGCGAGGCAATCCGTAAATCCCCGAGCCTTAAACCCCTACAAGCCCTGAACACTAAAAGGCTCCGAGCCCGAAGCTCAAAACCCATAAACTAGGTGGCAATTTGGGAAACTTTTAAATTTCCCTTATGGTTCCTATAGAGGTACCTATTCATAAATACTTTTCAGAGCCCCAAAACTACAACCCAGTAAATAAACCTCAAACCATGAACCCCCGAACCCTAAACCTGAATGAAGCTCTCCACTCTGCACCCTAGGCCTCCAAACTCAAAAGCCGATCCTCATTGAAAGGAGCCGGTGCCTGGCTCTGGCGGAAAGATCATCGCGAAGATGCTGAATGCCGGAATTCGGCACGGGCCTTAACCGCAAGGTTCATGGAGTCTGGCTGAGTATGTAGAGCATTGGTACCCTAAGACTCCAAGTATACATAGAATACCTACTTCGAGGTCCAAAATTCATCAGCAATGCCTTTGTGCTATTTGGAGAGGTTAGGGCTTGTGTGGGGTAAGAGGCAGCAGGTTGGGATTGCATGACAGCGTGGAGGATCAATTCTGGGCTGCGCTTGTGCAATGTCATGTAGGAACTTCATTTTGTCATATAGGGGCTTGTAACAAGTACTTATACTATTTTGGGGGTTCCTTGTTATCATTCGACATCGTATACTTGTATAATATACCCCCAAACCCTATTCTTATTATTAACGCCCCCAATGTTCAGAACCTCATCAAGAAATCCCTTGGTTTTTACTTATAAGCTCATTATCGCTCATTTCCTCTTTTTTTTGGGCGGGGGCGAGGGTCCCTCTGAATCGAGTCATAAACCCTAAACCCTAACCCGAAGGTCCAAGTATTCCTTATTTACAAGACTGTGGGGGCTTCTTGGGGTATCAAAAACCATAAACAACGGTTGATGACATAAACCCTGCATTACCTGAATGACTCTAGACTATGGGAACTATGGTCTATTCCTTATTATGGGTAATGCAGGATTTATATCATCAGCCGAAGTACTGAAACATCGGTGGAAATTGCAGGGATGTACCTCGAACTCCGAAAGTGAGCCGGACGCAGGTTTGCAATAGCTCTGTGGGGTTGCTTGTTTATGCTTGCTACTCACCCGGCTGCTGACAACGCCTTGTACTCCAAGCCCCCATGCCAAATTTTAAGCTGCTGCTTAAACCTGCTCTCAGCCCTTGAGATGGCATGGAAGCCTGTTCAGCTACCACCACACTGTTTCAGATCTCCGTAATACAATCCGCTAATGCACCGCCAGACCCTGGTAAAATGATGAACCCTCCCCACATTCCAAAGGCCCTAAGCCGAATCTCCACCCCCACAGTTTATCCTCGAACCCCGGGTGCCACGCTCCAAGGCCCTAAGCCGAAAATCCACACCCCACAGCTTATCCTCGAGCCCCTGGTGCCAAGACGCAAGAGAAATCCCAGACCTTCGTAAACTTTAGACACTAAACTCGAAACTCCCAAAAGCCTTAAATCCCAAAAGCCCGTATAGTGCCCTTGTAGAGTCCTGTAGAACCAACCCTCCCTCAAAACAGAACTCTCAGGATCGGCAAGCTCGTGAGGACACGAACCAAGATTGGAAAGGGCAGCGGCCTCTGTCCACTCTCAGGTGGCTTAGGGGTTTAGAGTGTAGGTTCAGGGTTAGGTTTTAGGGGCTTAGGGTGTACCTAGGTTAAGGTTTTGGATTTAGCATGTGAGTCTAAGGTCAAAGTTTAGAGTTTGGGGTTTATAGGCTTAGCGTTTCGGGACCGTTCCACATCGACCGCACACTTACCCACAATTTTCAGTTCAACCCTGAACTCTAGAAACCTTAGCGTACTTGACTTGAACTAGACTATACTTGCTGTGCCCACAACGTTCTTAATTTTTGTTGCTCGCAATCCGTGACCTCCTGTTTCAAAGAAAGTCCAAGAGAGACTGTCTGGAGAAATTTCGGACGTTTTGGTTTTGGGGCTTAGGGTAGAAATCTCTCCGAGAAAGACGCCGATGTTTCCCGCACATCCTACGGGGTCTTGCGCAAGCCGCAGGCCCATATTGTGCATGAGGCTATGCAGGTGCCGATGTTGGCCCAAGATCACCAACGAGAACTGTTGAGGTCCGATTAAATTCACTCTCCAACACTCGGTCCCAAAGTTTCACCTGTCTGCTAACCCTTTGCTCGCATCTTGTACTAGTGACCTACATTGAAAAAGTGACTACCCGAAACGCAAGTAATTATTCAATCGAAGACCAATAGTTAGGCACTTGGGCTTGTGATCGTAACCAGGTAGGTTCGTATGTTGGGCAGTATATGCTTATTAAGTGCCTGGACACTTCTGGCAAGACTCCAATAGACCGAGGCTCTGTGTCTGTCTCCAGTGCGGCTGTGGAGCTGATGATGTCGAGGCTTGCTTTGCCACTTTGGGCTTTTGGGGCTCCGGGGGCTCTATAACGAGTCATACAACTCCTCAGTTCCATGATCAGCATTACTACACTCTTTTCCTTAGCATATGGTTGTTAATGTCATAACATAGTAAATCCCAAAAACTCTTTTCCAGTGTCTTTTTGGTCTTTGGCTCTGAGGGGTTGGAAGCCCTCAAACCGCCAATTCGCGGGCTTTTGGGAGAGTTTCTGGGGCCCTTCGGTATATGGATTTGACGATGACAGGTTCAGGGTTTAGGGTTTATAGGGTTCGCGGAGTTTGCAAAGCGTCGGGGCTTAGCCGCGCGATTGGGGGCGTTCAGGCTTCCGGGCGTCATGCAGCTGGAATTCCCCAAAGGCTCCATGTACCTTTATGGTAGGTACTTAGGCCTTAAAGGGGTCCCTATATAGGTACTTTAAGGCCTAAGTATCTACTATATGGGTACATGGAGCCTTAGGGTTCCAGAGCAGGGTAGCGAAAGGCCTGAAGCCGTCGCGGATTTGCGAGCGATGTTGTTGGGCCAGTTGCAGTGGTTGAGGTTGTTGTTTAGTCGGAATGCACCTTGAAGTAAAATCCTTTGCAAGCTGATTTTGGCTGACGGTCTGGTGGAGTGTCGCTGTACTGCGAAGGGTATTGGATAGTACAAGCACCCAGAGACTTCAAAACCCCTTAATTAAGGAATATACCTTAAATCATATTAGGGATCCTATTATATTTTAAGGTACATTCCTTAATTAAGGGGTTTGGGAGTCTTTGGGTAGGTTGAGAGTCAGAGCCTGCAGGCCTTGTTCCTGGCTTCTCTTACCCTTCGTGCCACGAAGTCCGAGCGATTGTTAAAGGACAAGTGCTTGAGGTTGTTCCTTCTTGCCACCACCTGTGATTTACATTCGCCTCGATTAGACCCTAAACCCTAAACCGTCCCTAAACCCTAAACCCTAAACCATTCTGTTCTGCCGGCAGCATTCTTTGACCATCGTTCTTTGACCGTGCCTTGAACTCATTGACCTCGTCCAAGCGTACTCTGCAGTTAGATATGGGAGTTTCCGAAAACAGGGGACCCTAATATAGTACCCTACATAGTAGGATCCTTACGGTTGATGGACAAAATCCTGCATTACCCATTATAAGGAATATACCATCATTCCCATAGTTTAGGGTCCTTAGGGTCATGCAGGATTTTGTCCATCAACAGTATTATAAGGTACCCCTATTTTTCGGAAGCTCCCATATTCGGCTGGCAATGTTGTAACTTTGTAACTCACCCGGACAAAGGCTTGACGCATTGGCGGTAAGCTTGAAGCCCTCGGCGGACTTACCGACGGCACGTTTTCTATATCTTGTACACCCGAAAGCACTGCAGGAACGGACCCAATACTGCCGAATTCGTGGACAGACAGATTACACCACCAACATCAAGAAATCTGTATTATAGTAACAATCATATAGTAATGTTTTTTGTATATACGATGACTGAGAATGTGCCATCTATGAGCCCTCCTGGCCCCCTCTGCGCAGGTCCATGCAGGACCTGCGAAAGCCTGCTGGGAAGGTGCATGCAGCTTGGCCTTCATTTCGCAGCACGATAGTTGAAGTACTCGTAGCTGTCGCTATAGCTGTGACTGACGACCACCACTGCGACGTCGTCGACGAATACTCATCATCGCGTCTCCGTGAATGCTACGACTCTTTTGTTGGTGGTCACAACTATTCGTTTACCTTGCCATTGTTTTTAATATAGGGGCTTAAATAATTACCAATACTACTATGGGGTTTTCTTGTCATACTTACAGTATAATGCACCCCCCAAAAGCCTATTCTAATCATTAAGGCCCCTATACTGTACATACTATATCCGGAAAATTGCCCTTATGGTAGCCCTTCTTCCCTTTAAAGGAACCGAATTCTATTCTAATCATTAAGGCCCCTATACTACTTATGTTTGTCAGTCCTTTAGAATCAGGTCTGCATCGTCGGGGCAGGGAAGATGTCCAGGCGCACCGACTTGTAAAGCCCGTGTGCAGGGAGATGCATTAGGGTTTAGGGTTTAGGGTTTGTAGGGTTTATGGGTTCAGGGAGACATGGAGCTTCTCCGCACACCGCAGCGTTAAGACAGATGGAGACTGCATCAGTGACGACTGGTTGCGGCCGCATCGCCTTGTCATACCTCCGTGTGTGCCTGTCCTTTTTGTGGTTTGTGGGAGTGCCTCCCACATGCTTTCGCCAACCTTATTCGTACCTGAGCTGACATTTCGCAAACTGCTCACGTCCACAGCTTGAGGGAACATAGATTTCATGTGCTTAAGTAGGCGTTGCTGCATCGTGAATCAAATGCCGGGAAGAGCAGCAGTCGGGACTTTGCGAGTGCAGCAGCTGTATTCCTGTCATTCCGCGAGGCTTTGCCTTCTTGCGCTCTTCAGCAAGCATCCCGACATCAAGGTCACGTTGGTGAACCGTTCCGTGGACAAGGCCCGTCCGCTCGATTCTCATAGCATCTGCCGAATGCTATAATTTTTCCTGGACCCCCGAAAGTAGCAGTTCGTTTCTTGGGGATAACCTGTTTGATAGTTACGACCCTATATTTTCGCAGAAACTAAGACAATCACACCTGTAATAAATCTTCTAGTTAGTCATACAATGTTGTGTACGAGGCTGAAGGTTGATAAACATAGGCAATCTTACACTGCAGGTTTTTACGATCGGCTGTTTTCTTTCCCGGTCCTTTCAGACCAATGCCCTTTTCTTGTGGAATTGGGTGCTGAGGACAAGTGTGTTGGTGGGTATCGGCACACTTGCATCTCTACTGACTGAGTGGATGTACACGCATGCACCGCGATATCAGATACATGACTTCTCAGCAGCCGATCTTGGAACACACCAATTTCCAAAACCCAGTGTTTCTGAAGATTGCATCGCGGTTTCGAGACCAAAATCACCTAGCCCCTAAACGAAACCCTAAACCCTACACTCCTAAAGGCTAAACCCTAAAACTCTGGGACTTTCGCAAGGCACAGGCGGTGCTTGACGACGACCTCGTGAAGGCTCGTGGAGGCACCAATGCCACAGCAAGGCACCCAGAGTCTGCTCGCCAGGGTTCTTACGTTCCGTAAATTAAAGGTGTTTTTTTGGGGGATTTGTATAGGGTTGCGAAAAAGGGTACTAGAAGGGAAGTTCTCTAAATTAGGGCCCCCTTTTTCGGGTCCCCAAGACTCTACAAGAGATCCGAATCTAAAGAACTACCGGTATAGTGCCGACCGAATCAAACAGCTTAGGCCTTGAAGCCGGGCATACAGCCAAGTCAAAACTTTGGTGACTATGGCCGATTGGCCGCTTGAGGGCCTGAAAGATGTTCGATCTTTGTAGAGTTGCCGCAGATGGCCACAGTAGGGTTTAGAATGCAGGTTTACGGTTCTATGCTCCACATGTTGCAATAGAATAGCGAGAGTATTGGAGATATTTGGGGGTTGACACAGGGACTCTGACCAGCAGCTATAGTAATCACCTTGGCAACCAGCAATATCCGCTGCAGAACCCTTGGCTGCAGTTCGTGACGGTTTTGTTTAGGGTTTAAGGATTAAGGTTTAGGGTTTAGGGTGTAGGGCTTCAGGTTCCTGAGTCGTATTTAAATCTCAAGCGCTAAGCCTGTACCTATACTTGCCTGTAGCTCCAAATCCTGCGAAGCAGTAGGTTGTGGTCCCTGTATTTTAGCTAGGGTATAGTAGGTTTTGGGATCCCAAGGTATACCCTATGGACCCCAAGCCCTGAACCCTGAATCTGCGCGTCCGAGGTCGCCAGCATGGACGACATGTTTGAGGTCATGAAGGAGAGCGATGTGGTTTTCACGGCCACTGGTAGCGAGGTGCCCGCCCTTCTTCTTCAGCAGTTGTCAGATGAGTTGCATCCACACTGAGCAAGCAGCTTCTGCACTGCATAGGAGGTGCCCGCCCATGGACATTCATAGACGACCAGAAACCTAAATCTTAATTTGTTTTTTTCGGGCTCCCGGCAATCCTAGAACTTGTACACTATATGCACCCGAGTAGCTGTCTTCAGCTGACTTTTCTCAATGGAGAGATAAATAGACGGGCCAGCTCGACCGACCTGACTTGACGAGAACATCTTTATTCGAGTTCGAAGGTTCAGGTTGCGTGCCTTGAGACTCGGGTTTTTTTGATCCAAATCGCGGGTTCTGTCAGCACCTGAACCTTGCTCAAAAAAAGGCCGGTGTCCATATGGATCTACAATAACTCTGAACCATCTAAACACTATCCTAGCCTATTACAAGCCCCAAACCAGATAAACCCTAAACCCCAAGCCCTTTTCTATACTCGCTGGCATATCCGGGCAGACCTCCGAGCTATTCTGGGAGAGTTAAACTAAAGCCGAGCTGTCAGACGATGATGGCCCTGATTCAAGCGAGTAACAATGAGTCGATCAACCGCCTCATTTTTAGAAGCGTCAACATGGGGGTGTTATTGTTGAGACCCACTCTTGCAGAAAGGGAGTGTGTACATCACGGGTGTTATGCTGGCTTGTCCTATCACAAGGCTGCGCGTCTGTTTACTCAAGTTCAGTCATGTTCAGGCCTTGAAGCCCTAAGCCCTAAACCGGTGTTCGGTTTGAGCAGCACCCCAACCGTGAGCACCGAATCAGGTGCCGATCATCCACGCCCCGGACGTGGAAGGACCTGCGAAGACGATGAATTTGTCACTAATCACCTAGTTGGGATTGCCTATTCACCGGTTTTATGCTGCTAGAACAAGGAAGTACGGTAACATGCGCACCAGTTCAAGGTCTAGATATTCGACAGGTTGTTCGTACCATGGACCTTACATCAGTTACTGGGTTCCTGCTTGTTGGGTTACCCAAAGGCTCCATGTACTTTTATAGTATGTACTTAGGCCTTAAAGGGGTCCCTATATAGGTACTTTAAGGCCTAAGTATCTACTATATGGGTACATGGAGCCTTAGGGTTAATTGCTCAGGGTTAGTTGGGTTGCGTTTGGGCAGTGGTTATTGCGCCTGGCATGAACGAGTTGGGAGTTTGAGAAAATAGAGGACTCCAATTTAGAATAGCAGGATCCTATTTCTGCCTACATAAACCTAAACAACCCAGACCGTCCAATATCCCAACATTAGTGAATATACCTTCTAGTAGGATCCCTAATAGGAATAAAGGTATATTTTACAATTAAGGGATATTGGAAGGTCTGGCAAGGTGGACCTAAATTTGAAGACAACCCATTTCTGCCAACTGCATCGTCCAGTGCCCCAAAGGCTGCATTCTTTTGATCCATCAACCGATTGTTTTTAATCTACGGGATCGCCAGCACTCCTCAAACTCGACAAACCCAACACTAAAGCCCAACACCCAACACAAACGACACCCTAAAGCCGTCGAAAGCACCGACGACCTGATGCAGTGTCCCAAATCACCCTAAAAAACCCTACGCCCTATAAACCTTCTGAGCCCCATAAGCCCTATAAACCCTATAGGCCCTATACCTAGAAGTAGAGTAGGTAACCTTTAACCTCTTTGGGGTGGTATATTCCCTATATCATCCTTGTAGTATGAAAAAGGTTAACCTTTAGTTCCCCATGATACACGACAAGTAGGTATAAACCCTAAACCCTAGAAACCCTAGACCGGAACGCCACAAGCCTGCTGTTATTGAGTGATGAGCAACACTGTAGGACGCGAGCGGCCTCTGATGCTCATCGACATCTCCGTGATTCTGCTAGTTTGTGTACTTTAGTTCTGATGTTAATTAGTGGTTGTTACATGTTTACGTAATTTTATTGTTCGGGGGTTTAGTGTTTGGGTTTGGGGTCGGTGAGGTTCTCGCTGTGGGTTTGGGTTTGGCTTTTCGTGCAAGTATTTGTCGACTTGATTCCAGGATGTCAGCTGAAGTCGGGCTCTTTGTTTATGAGGAACCCCAAAAAGCGCACAAACACAAGCTTTTGGGCGGTTATTGGCTTATTTCAGGAGACGATTACGGGCTATCCAAACCTTATGGGTTTTGTTTAGGTGCTTTTTTAGGGTCCCTAGTTTATCTAAGAACTCCGTGGCAAAGGCCGGGGAAACAATCGAGGCCGAATCCCAGGCAAAAGTGGTGTCGTCAACACAATCGCGAAGACGAAGCCCTCCAAGCCGAGACTGCCGCAATAAGATTTAGGGGATAAAGTGACACTGAATTTCCGGGATGCTGGTCCCACAAAAGAGCCCTTGACAACCTGTACAAAATTGTGCGCAGGCAGGGCGAGGGAGTGAAAAAGTTCGTGTCAGATGCACGAGTGGACGAGGATGCGTGCTACGAGCTGCTGCAAAGCTATCTCGAAGTGCCCCGAGAGCACAGCATGTACCGGCCGTCGTGGCAAGGAGACCTATATACAGCCAACATAATGAAAGCCCTACCCCAGATGATGCCTTGATTGTTTGAACTGAGAATGCCCATATGTACACTTCCATATGTATGTAGATTGCTTTCCCGAGAACCGAACCCGCTCCCTACCTGTACAAGTGCCTAGAAGATTGTGCAATAATATCCCTTTCTGCAAATCCTATCGAAACCGTATCAGACCCCGTCAATACTTTGAGTTATGAAGGGCCCCCTGGCTTAGCAACTGGACTTGCCATTCGCTCTAAGAGGCAGGGGCTTTGGACACAGAACACCCGGAAGCCGAGGGCTTAAGCCAAGCCGAACTAGAGGGTCCAAGTACCGAAGCAGCAAAGCTTTAGGTCCCAAAACCTAGACTCTGAATGGTGTTGGGCACCTAAGACGCAAAACCTTATTGTTACTGTTTTGGCACTGAGACGACCCTCAGGGTAATATAAGGGTCGGAAGATGCATCACTGGCATCCCCTTGTGGTCCCTCTAAAGAAAACCGCGCAATCCCATGTGGTTCTTCGCAATCCTTGTTGAGTGGCACAAATGTGGTTCACCTGAGAGGTCAACTCGTGTGGGCAGCCATGTGGTGAGCTTTCTGATCTCTGTTAGAACAACCCCCTCTCAGTAAGCGTTCAGTTTTAATCGCTAAAACCTAAACCTCACGTGGCCGTGCCAGGTGCCCTTGAACGTGGATGCCGGCTGCGCAGATGTGAAGGGAGCTGGCTCCTCGAGATTGCGATCTTTTCATGCTACTCTACACATTTCAAAAGGTTTCAGAAAACTCTAAGACTCTACCTGTAGTCTCCATTGTAGTTCCTTTTTGGGGTTACCTTATAGGATCCTTATTATATATTTGGTTAAACCAAAAAAAGGAACTACAATGGAGACTATAGGTAGGTTTGGGGGGAGAACACTTTGAAGGCCGTCGGATTCTCAGTGTCTTATGAGAAGGTCCAGGGTGTATGGCTCAGACTTTTGCGGAGTTTAGGGTTTAGGGCTTTAGGGGTCTTAAGAAAGCTGCGGCTGTTCAGTTACTATTGAGGTCTCAAGTCCAAAAATCCCCTCCTGATGCATTTTAGGCTTTGCATACCATCAAATTTCAATAGCTCTTTGTGTGAAGCTAGGAATTCAGCAGCCGGATTGTCAGCGAAGCTGCCGCTTGGTAGGACATGAAACTGAAAACGCCCAAACTTGGTTCAGGATTTAGCATGAAGGGTTGAGGCTGTTTTCCCCAAATGCCAAACGCCCAGGTCTTCTCCTACTCCGTGGACGACCTTCAGAAAGTGGTGCAGGTCCAGTTTTGTCGTGGCGGGCGAATAATTCAAAAGACTAGTGGTCCCTGTGGGGTTCCTTCCTGCTGTTCCGCCCTACATGAATGTCCCTTGTTGTTTCTCCCGTAATTTCTCCTTCAACATGTAGCAATAGTTCTCGGCTTCGCAGCTATATTGTTGTCGGTGTATACTAAATGCGCCACAAGTGAACCATAATATAGGGGCCTAAATAGTTACCAATACCATTGTGGGGGTCCCTTATTATGATTTTAGTATAATATACAAAACCCTATTCCAATTATTAAGGCACCTATATTAAGCTACTTCTTTCAGTTTCTCTCAAAGCAGCATTCAAGCAGTGGCGACCTGGTCTTGCTCCTGAACCTATAAGGGTCCAAAGGAGCGAAAAAATAGGTGATTGGCACTTGGGTGTAGGATACCAGTTTTGTAGGTGAATATTTGGGAGAGTATATGATTATTAGGCAGTGGGACCCTTACACAACTAACATGTAGCTGCCGAAAGGCCGCCAGCAGCCAATTAGGATTCAGCCATACCCGAAGCCCTGAGCCCAATTCCCTTCGCTGTCCACACAAGACCCTTGTCAGACAACCTAAACTCTAAGCCGTATTATAAGCCCGAACTAACCGTAACTAACCCTGACAGCCTAAACCCCTTCTACCATATTCTAACAAACCCCGAGACGCACGGCAGGCCAATGCCCAGAAGCGGCAGAACGAGGTCGAGAAAGCCAGGAAATTCATTGGTCCCGGGCCTAGAAGACATGCAGAAGTGTTGTAGGGCCTTTGGGGATATTTTGCTCCTTCAGGTTAATTACTGTAAGGCTGGCTATCAGGGTGTTGTAGGGTTTCAGGGCCAGTTTTAGGGATTCGGGTTTGGGGCTTCCGGGCTCGAGGGCGTGAGGCTTTGGGTTTAGGGGGCTAGGAGTCCAAGGATTCAGGATTCTCTGGGCTGTAGGAGAGACGGGGTTCATGTCCAAGCGGCTTCGTTTTGATTTGGGGTCTAGGATTAAGAGTTCAGGGTTCACGGGTTCAGGGTATGGTACTTATACAGTGCTTGCTGTTTCCTGATGTTACCATACAAAGTAGGGGTCGGCCTGCCGTAGTCGTTTTCCACCGGTTGCCGAATCGAGTTGTCTCAAACGGCCTCCTCAACTTCTAAACTTCGCTTCAAGCCGTCAAGCTCTACCTATAGTCTCCATTACAGTTCCTTGTTCTGGTTTAGTTAACCAAGTCTATACTTATTAGGATCCTATAAAGAATTCCTGTGGGTAAATCAAAACGAAACCTCCAGCCCTAATGCCAGCTCTCACTTGACGGAGTACGCCAACGGGGTACACTAAACCATAAAACCTGGGTATAGGCCCCGAAGCCCGAAACGTTTCAAACTTGTTTAAACCGAAACCCAAACCGTAGACGCAAGATGACGCAAGCGCGCGATAAGTGGGCTAAACCCTGCCCCTAACCCTAAGGCTCAAAACGACCCAAAAGCCTTATATAATATGGTCTTTAGGCCCAACAGCCTTAAAATATAAGTCCTTAGAGCCTTAGGGTAAACCTCAAACCCTACAACCTCACAGCCTGACCCTCCTCGACGGACCGAGGCACTGAAGTGGGCAAGTTCAAAGTCTGGCAGGCTCTTGGGGCTTAGGATGTGTAGGGCCTGGGGTCTAGGGCTTTTTGGTTTAAGGTAGGGCCTTGGGCTCAGGGTTTAGAGTCTAACGGACGTACAGGGTCGAGGGTCCAGAGTTTAGGGTTTTTTTTGGTTTAGGGCCTGAAGTTTAGGGTTCAGGTTCAGGATCTGGGGCTTTCGTCAAATTAAATGGGCAGGGCTTGGCATGTTACCGGCACCACTGTCACCATCAGTTGCTTATTGAGCATCAGCAGCATGACTAGTAGCATGGGTCGCATGCTCTTTGTAAGGACGTCGCTTCTACCATCGCATTGAACATCATTGGCAGTCTCAGTCGCATTGAGAAACCTGCCTATGACTTCGGATGTGGAAGCTGAAGCGATACAGGTATCACGGCATCAATAAAAGTAGCAGTGGTCGCAGTAGTAGTAGGACAACAGACTTGCCTATACTCGACTGGTACTAGAGTACAGTACTGTAGAGTAGAATGGAGTGGAACAGAGTAGAGCAGAGTACGGCGAGTGGAGCGGAGTAGAATAGAGTAGAGCAGAGTAGAGTAGAAGGAGTTCAGTATGGTAGAGTAGAGTAGACCAGAGCGGAGTAGAGTAGAGTCGAGTAGAGCGTGCAGAGTAGGGTAGATAGGGTGGGTAGGGAAGACCACTGAGAGGCTCAGGGGACTTAGTAAGTAGCTGTAAGTAGGGTTATAAGTATCCTAAATGGAGGTACCCCAAATATAACCCTACTTGTAACCTTCTTACTAAGTTCCCTGGGCCTCCAAGCAGGGAAGCTGTTGGCGCTATGCTGCAGTAGGGTTCAAAGGACCACACAGGGAAGACTAGAGCAGTGTAGACCTACATTCTGGCCAGGTCCAGCTTTTTGCTGCCGGGGCTTAGGGTTTAGGGGCTTAGGGTGTTAGGGCTTAGGGTTTAAGGTTTAGGGAGTTCTTCAAGAACGATAATGCCTAAGTTGCTTAAATACATGCGAAGCTCATACTCTGCAGAGCCTTTCACCCTAATTTCTAAATGCCTTAAACCCAATGCACAACCCGAACCCTAAACCTTCCCAGACAATCGAATACCTGTTAATTACGCAATGTTCCTTCAATCATATTCAGGATCCTGCTATAATTTAAGGGGTTTTCTCCAACCCTAAACCCCAAACCCAACCCTGAACCCTAAACCTTCATAGACTTCATCCCCACTCTTCCCTTTGCTTTGGAAGGCCTCTCAGGGTGCGGTGCCATACCTCGCTGCACTGCAGGCGGGCTATTCTAGGTTCCTGAGTAGTACCCTTTTGCCCTTTGTATTTTTGAGTCCCCTTATTCAAAACGAATAGTACAAACAAGGCTACCTTATTATAAAGGGGCTACTCAGAAAGTATTCTAGACGAGGGAAGGCATAGTCGGCAAAATTTCGTAAACGCTGGTTTGGGACTTATGAGGCTTAGGGTCTAGAGGGTCGAGCTCCCAACCTCCACCCTTAACCAATATTCGGCACCTTTCCGGTAATCTTGTAGGTTTCTATGGGCCCGGTCTGCTGAACCACAGATGCCTTTTGTTTTTGTCCGATGCACTACGCTGACAGGAACCCGGAGCCCTGAGGCCACTAAACCCTCAATCCCTAAGGCTCCATGTACCCATATAGCAGATACTTCGGCCTTAAAGTACCTATATAGGGATTCTTTTAAGGCCTAAGTACCTACTATAAAGGTACATGGAGCCTTTGGGAATGTAGGGCCTCAGCAATTAGATCAAGGTTGTTGGATAGTTATACGTACTATCTTCATGATGCGGAACCTTGGGGAATGGTGTTACGAATTGATTTCCTCGGCTTTAATAAGATTCTAGATTGTAGGAACCCGGAACTTCAATTTTGAACAATTCACCTGCTCACCTCCCCACGTTGTACGCCCTACAAAAGCCGAAAGCCGTATGTCGCTGCTTCGATTCCTGACCTTGGGCCTTCTAACATGTACTATCTTCGCGGATTCTTTGCTGCTGCTTATACAATCTCCCTAAACCCTAAGACCCTAAACCCTAAGCCCTAAGCCCTAAAGCCTAGACCCTGAAGCCCTGTAACTACGACAGTCTGGGAACCCTTTCGACCTCATCAGAACACCAGTAACCCTACACCCCACGATCTTAACCTAAGCCCTAAGTCCTAAACTTTCTTTAAAGGGGCTGCTATATGGGTATTTTCAAGCCTCAGTATATACTATATAGATACATGTACCTTGAGGAGCCCCAAGAACATAGCCTCCCAAAGCCCTGAAACCTAATCAGACCTGAAACCCTAAACCCTCATCCTAAGGCCTCTGCACCAGCCTCCAATTAGGCCCTAAACCCCAAGCCCCCTAAACACCTAAACCCTAAACCCTAACCCCTAAACCCTAAAACCTAAACACCTAAACACCTAGACCTAAACCTTAAACCCTAAACCCCTAAACCCTAAACTCCGACACCGGAAGCCCCTAAACCCTAAACCCCCAAGCCCTCCTAGACCTTCCACGCAGAAAAAGCTGAACCAGGCCATGGCCGAAAGGATTCGAAAGCAGGAGACCGAGAAGTTGGCGCACAAGCTGAAGGCTGGCTTCAGGGTTCAGGGCTTTGGGGAGTAAGGTTTAGGGCTTTAGGGTTTAGGGTGTAGGGTTTTAGGGTTTAGGGTTTAGGGTTAAGGTTGAGGGTTTTAGGGTTTAGGGTTTATAAGGTTTTAGAGTTTAGGGTTTTAGGGTTTTAGGGTTTAGGGTTAAGGTTAAGGTTTAGGGGTCAGGGCTTAGGGTTTAGGGTTCCCTTGGATAGGCAGTCTGGGTTCCTTAAGGTCCCTATAATACCCTAAACCTAAACCCTAAACCCTAAACTAAGAAGCTCAGGGCTTCCTTGAGGGTTCGATTGAGGTTTTGGGTTTTAAACTTGAGGGTCAAAGGCTGAGCGTTCGATTGAGGTTTGGTGTTTAGGGTTTAGGATTCGATTGAGGTTTATAGGGTTTAGGGTTCGATTGGGGTTTCGGGTTTAGGGTTCGATTCAGATTCAGGGCTCAGGATTTGGGGTTCGGTTTAGGTTTAAGGGCTTAGGTTTTAGGGTTCGATAAAGGGTGTAGAGTGTAGGGTTTATGGTTCGATTATGGTTTGGGGTTTTGAGTTCGGGGCTCCCTCAATACTTAAGGGGTCATTTTAGCTTTCCCTTTAGGGGTTGCTTTTAAGGCTCCTTTTGGGGATCGTTTCAGGGTTTCTATTTGGCGCTCCTTTAAAGGTTCGTTTGAGGGTTCCTGAAACGGATCCTTTATTCAGGTGTTTAGATTTAGGGCTCCTTTGAAGAGGTCTTTTAAGAGATCCGTTGAAGCTTTGGAGTTAAGGGTTCCTTCCAAGGGATCACGGTTTAGGGTTTAGGGTTTAGGGATCCATCAGGGATTGTAACGGTTCTACAGGGCTAGCGTGCACAGGGGGCCCTGGACAAATCTGGGAGGGTCGTGTGGATGGTTTTCAAGCGAGTCTCATAGATGGTATGTACAATGCGTTGTTTCCAAATTTTCGAAGCTTAGGGTTCGGTTTAGTACAGCATGGGTTTGGAAGAACTAGAAATATTATCCTCTCACGATTGTCCACGCAGGAACAGGAATACCATCCCCAGATGGCCCCCCTTGCCTGTCAAGTGGGTAGTTGTCTTGTTTGGCCTTGTTGCTTTCCCCGTCTGGTCTTGTTTGGCCTCGTCCCCTCTCCCCCCCCTGTATATAAGTATGCTATATTCGTCCCAATCGTCTTATTGCAAGTAACAACAGGCCCTACATTGGGCTTTCATGCTCCAGACCCTTTGAGATTCTGCCTTTTTGTTTGAGCCCCCATACCTCATGTAGTGCTCATTAGTAGTTTTCCGTTTGGGGGGGGGGGGTTGTGAGAGAGACGAATTTAACTTGTAGTTTAGGGTCTCTCC
The DNA here is from genome assembly GCA_003297005.1 of Symbiodinium sp. clade A Y106. Lineage (NCBI taxonomy): Eukaryota > Dinophyceae > Suessiales > Symbiodiniaceae > Symbiodinium > Symbiodinium sp. clade A. The sequence goes on along the minus strand of BGNK01000254.1, from coordinate 160,357 downwards.
GGGTTTAAGGTGTGAAGTGCTTCGGGTCAACCGTTTATGGCATTCAGGATGAACCCTAACCCCCCCGCCCCCCTGACCACTGATCCCCTAAATACAAAACTGTTTGTGTCGGGCTTTCCGATGTTTACGGATATACCTTGCTCAGGCTGTCATTGGGATCACGGGATGGACGGGGCGTTGCTGGCCCCGCCGACTCCAGTCCAGTCCGAAACATGGGAGGACGTTGAGCTCGTACTCCTTTCGTTCCTGTCCAAACTCCAGAAGCCAAGACAAGAGGCCAACATGCCACTGGTTGACAGCCTTCTCGCATTTCACACGACTTTGACCGCAAGCTTGCACCAGGATTGCGCATTGCGGATGACCCCACCACACCCAAGGGGCCAGCCGGAAGCGGAGGAAAGTGGACCCACAGCCCCAGTTCGTGCTTCATCCGTGTTGTGGCCTGGGTCGGTCGTTTGTTGGTCGTCGGTGGTGCCAGGAACCGTGGTTGAAGAGGTGAGAATAGTTCAATAGGGGTTAGAATAGTTCAATAGGGGTCGGAATAAGCACTCGACAATAGTCCGCTATTGTTTCCGGTGCAATTCTCGCAAAACCGATGTACACCAAAAACCTATGTACACCAAAAACACCATTCTAATTAGTGGGGCTCTATAGTTTACAGCCCTGTTCTTCGGGATTTAGGGGCCTGTGTTTTTGTTGGTTCGGGGGTGGAGAAGTGCCATTGAGCTTCCAGGGGGAGGCTGTCACTTGACCCAGGCCCTTGAAGCCTACTTGGAGGCCCAGGGGACTCAGTAAGTAGGTTATAAGTAGTATTATATTTTGGGGTAACTCCATTTAGTGTACTTATGTCAGAACCTACTTACTACGTCCTCTTGGCCTCTAAGTATAATGTAGGAACCCGCAAATAGTAGGATTCATGTAAGGAACCCTGATAAATACTCAGGGTTTCTTAGTCAGGTGCCTACACTAAACCGTACCACGCAGGTTCTTTGCAAATGAAAAGACAACTGTAAGGATTCAGGAGTTCTGTTCTTACGGACGGGTTGGGCTTCGGGTTGCAAGTGTTCTCGGGGCCAGCGGTCGGGGTACTATAGGAGTCATATTTGGTTATGAACGGCCCTTACAGTGCATACTCTGGGTCTCCGAACCCATGACAATAGCTCTCATGTGTCATGTGGCTGCCAGGGCATCAACGAGAAGGAAAAAGAGGCAGTCGAAAAGCTAACCCGTCACATTGCTTGGGGCTGAGAGTTCGAAGTGCCATCGGGTTTTGGATGTCGAGTGTTGGCCTCAGCATGCTCCAAGTAAAACTGAGACAGAGCATACAGACACGCACACACACACAGACACACACTTCCAGTTGGACCATAGCACTATCTGCATCTGCATATGAATAGCACCCACATGGGCCCGTAAGCAGCATACTTTTAGGGTATTACAGTACCAAAGACCTAGTTGTTGTTCGTACTAGGTATTTGTCGTCGGCACTGTCGTAGCAGAGTAGTCGTAGCACCAGCGTAGTAGCAGTAGTAGCAGCAGCAGTAGTACTAGTAGTAGCGGTCGTCGTCGTAGAGGGAGTGGGAGCAGGAGTAGGAGTGGGAGTGGGAGTAGTAGAAGTCGTCGTCGTTGCAGCAGTAGTAGCAGCAGCCGCAGCATCGTCGACCATAACCGCGAGCAGCAAAGACGATCGGCCGTTGGAGGACTGGCATGATACGGGTACTGCTGAAAACGAGGGGTTCCTCAGCTAGGGACCCTATGCTGAAGACCTTCTATGCGGGTCCATCTTCGGGTCCTTACGACGAAGACCTGCTGTTAGATTTCGTATCGGGTCCTTCATCTTCTGAAATCCCCCTTTCGCAGGCCCCTGTGCTGAATTTAGAGGCTAGACGGGATATTTTTTCCGCCTTCAAAGAGTATGTTGCTGGGAAAGACAACCCTTCTACATGCCAAAAAGAAGCCTCAAACCCCATTGAGCCCCATGAAACCCATAACAGCCCACATACACTCTAGCGTCGATTTGACGTGCTATTCCTCTCCAGACCCAAATCGTTATATGCTTCAGGACTGAAGGGTTGAGGGTTTGGAGGTTAGGGTTTCGGATTTAGTTGTTTTTGCTGTCAGGGTTTAGAGGAGCTGAAGACTTCACAGAAAACTCGATGCCTGCGAGGGTTAGGGTGCTTTCGAGGAAAGGGCGCCAACTAGATGGGAACTCTGCCTTGTTTCTGCGGTGTTCAAGATGCAAAATTTATTCAAGTTTCGTCCAGAAGCCTCAAAACCCCAATAGCACCCTAAGCCGTTTATCCTAAGCTTCTAGGCTCGCTCAGAAACTCTGAACCCCTAATCCCAAGCCGTAATCCCCTCCACCCTGAAAGCTACAGCTTAAAGGCTTAAATGATATGGAATTCAACACCCTGTAAGCCCAAACCCCTTACCCAGAAACCTGAACCCTTCTGTTGCACGGATGACCATACCGAGGTGGATCAGATCTTCCGGCCCATTTACTACTCCATGAAGGACTGCTTATGGGTTTGAAACTTTGCCATCCTGACCAACAGGCAATGTAGCAGCCAGAATACATACTATACTATTTCTTAGGCTATACTGCTGTGTGCGCTAAGACCCTCTTGTGATTATGAAGGCACGCACGACATGTGCACATAATGTCGCCCAAGCTCCAGATCACAGCAGCTGTTCGCACATTGATTGGGCCTGACTTGTCACAAGTCGGCTGGGTTTGTTGTGCTGTTTCGTGGGCTTTTGCAGGTGCAGGGCAGCCGTAGTCTACTTTAGAGCGAAGTTGAATGACGCGGCATTTCGAAAACATCAAGCTAAACATATTTTTCTGTGCTGTGGCTTTGTAAGCAGGAAGATGAAGCGATGGAGGAGAAGAAGGACAAGATTTGGGCTCTCAAGAACATGCCTGAAGCCTAGAGTACAAGATCTATACATAACCCTAATCCCCAGGCCTTAGACCTAAAACCCCAGGATCTGGATGGTGTTTCTGGCTTTAGGAGTTAGGTGCTTTAGGCTTAGGTCTCCGGAGGTGAGCGGCCACAGCTTTTTGGGGCTTTAGGGTGTATTCGGTTTGGAGTGCAGTGTCGGTGTTTAGATTTCAGTGTCTCTACCTTCGAAAGTTTTGATGCATGCGGTCTAGGGTTTAGGGCGAGGGCTTCGTTTGTTTTGTTGCTGGGTCTTGGTGGGGTTCCGACTAGGTAGGAGTCGAAGCCGAAAGCTTGTTCTAGACCCCATTTGCAAGGAACCCTCATCTGCCATACTTTCGCTGCAGGGCCCTCCTATTTAGTAGCTTTTGAAAAGCAGGGGGATACTTTCGCCAAAAACGTGGACCCGCACGGCATCCGAACTCGGAATGCGAAAGGATGCAACGCTTTAATGTGAAGGACACCCGAACAAGTGAAGCCCTTAACACCAAACCTACCCTGAACCATATGGGAGTTTCCGAAAATAGGGGACCCTGATATAGTACCCTAAATAGTAGGATCCTTACTATAAGGGCCCCAAAATAAGTTACCCCTAATTTTCGGAAACTCCCATATTAACCCTAAACCCTAAACCCCTAAACTCCATGCCGCTTATGCACTAAACCTACGCTAAACCATTAACCCTAAACCCCTGGACCCCCTACCGTTATGCACTAATCCTGAAATCATCTGCTCTGGTTCTGAGGTTCAAGCTCGAGCCTGTCTACAAGCGAGGGCTGCTGACCGAGGCTGTCCGTTGTTTCTGTACTGCTTTTAGGATATATACTTATATATATGTGTGTTTTGTTTTCTTATAATATGACTTACGGGGATTAATGGGGATATTATGCTTCTTATAATATGATCGACTTAATGGGATTAATTAACAAGAATATCATTTTGTTCTGGTTCTAAGGTTTGGCATTTCACGTCTCACAGGGGTCAGATCTCCACAAGCGTGTTCAGGACTTTCATCAGGGTTTCACAGGGGGTTTTAGAAGGCGAGGGTTTTACACAGCGTTTAGAACTAAACCCAGAACCGTTTCGGAGGTTAGTGTGTTTGGGTGTAAGCCGACCGGGCAGCAGGAGTTCAGAGCAGCTTAGATGTAGAGTCTCAAACTTCTGGTAAGAAGCAGCCCCCCCTGAATGAAGAGTAGAGCCTCAACTGGTAGGGCTTGGCAGGGAGCTCGCAATTACGTACGTACCCTCAAGACAGGTGCTGTTTTGAGTCGGGGGACTACATCATTTATTGCCCAAAGATTCGTACTGCTTGGGTCCTTGTAGACCTATATGCTTCCCCAAACCCTAAAAACGTAGCTTTTCGGATGTATTGGATTATGGGCCCTTGCAGTTTTTTGTTTCGCTTGCAGCCTCAACCCAACTGTTCCTGCTGGCTGGCTTTGCCTCACACCCCGCTCCCTGAAATTCAACTGGCCTTACGCTCTCCAGGGCAAGACCAAGGGGCAGCTGAATGCTTGAGTGCCGAAGTACGCTCGAATCTGAAATGTACCAGTCTATGTGGCATGGTCTTCCACCAGCAGCTGAAGACTAAGCTGCCGAAGTAATTGCAATTAGTGTTCCACTAGTTCTCATGTCGTCATTGGCAGCACAAAGCACCGAACCTGCTGTTGCGTAGCTTCCGGCGTCGTCTAATATCTGTCATACCTTTCAGCAATATGTGTGGCACTTCGATCCATAGGTTTGGAGTGCATGACATTGTTTGTCGGTCTGTTGTCCATGGATGGGATGCTCAACATGACGCGGGCGGAGAGGGTTCCTCACTATGCAATTGCCTTCACAGCAGCACACGCCAAAGCAGTCTTAACTTCAGTTAGGCAAGTGGTGCTGTGTCGGTTGGCGATACCTATTGGGTGGTGGCTGTGGTGTGGTGGATCACATTCAACACCGCCGTTGTCGTCATCATCATCATCTTCATCATCATCATCTTGACATTCATTCATCACAGCTACAGATTTGCATTTGTAAATTGTCATTGTTGTTGTATGCATGTCAACTCGCCGCATCACGATGTGATTCTAGCATTCTAGCAACATCGGTCAGGAAACAATATGCACCTATACAGCAATCGTTTTTTGATGGAGTACAGCAGTCTGTTTCGCGGTGGAGTCTTTGCAAATCTGCTCCCCCATGCGACTCGCACATGGCAGCAACGAAAGGTCACCAAAGGAAGACCGAACCATGACATGAGCTGGTTGGACGTCATAGTTCGACATGTCGCGATAGGTTGTCGAGACTTTGGAGGATTGAACGAACCTCAAGCAGGGACCGGGCATCTGTGTTGGCTGTGCCTTCTGGCATGGCCGGGGTTGAGGATATGTTTTAGGCAGAGGCACTACCACTAACAAGGGTAGTATAGGGCATCGGCCAGCCCGAAATCCCCCACTTTCTAGACCCTTTTGGGAGGTTCGTTCGGTCCTTATGCAATCGTTTGCAATTTACCACAGCTCGACTTTTTGAATGAACATACCTCGAAAGAGGTTTTGAGGGAGAGTGCCGTTTGCTGGTCGCAGAATCAGTGACCTTGAAAACGGCCTCTCTGGAAACAGCGTCCTGAGCCATTAGCCGTGAGTCCCCAGCATTCCTGCAGGCGCACTGTAGGCAGCAAACAGCAGTGCTTGTCGCCTTGGAATTCGAGGCGGAATCTACAACCTCAGATCGATAATCTAAGTCTGATGTCGGTTGCTGTGCGGCTAACGAAGGTCCACGCCCTACGACCCACATGAACGCAGATCCCAGACCCGGCACCCGGCAGGGCTTGTGGTCTAAAACGGGAGCCATTCGGTATTGCAGTGTTTACATGCATAGGAGAACTTATATGCTACGTGCATGCATGCATACGCTAACCATAAACCCGAAATGCTAATGTCTCATACCATAAAAAGCCCCGAACGCTTCACCCACCTCAATAGTCTATGACTGTACTAGACAAGTGAAGTTGCCACTTCGAGCGTCTGCAGACACCACAGAGTCCGAGCTCTCCCACGACGAGAAGCTTTCTTAGTAGTCGAGTAGGTCACAAGCTTCGGGGTTCAGGTTTCAGAGCACTTAAAGGTGTGTCTCTGGGGGTTTTCAAGGTGCTTATTAGGTTGTTCTCAGCGGGCTAGTGGTGGCAGAACTCTAACTGGGTTCCTGAGTAGTACCCTATTGCCGTTTTTTTCTAGGGTCACCTTAATAAAACGGAAAATTAAGGACAAAGGGTACCCTTATTATGAAGGGGCTAGTCAGGAACCTACCCATAGGCCCCAGAGTAGTTCCTTTTTGGGATTACCTTATAGGAATCTAAATATGAACCCCAAGAAGGAACTACTATGGGGCCTATGGGTAGCTAGTATTTAATCTCAAGATGGTCCAGTAGGGTTTCGGGATGTTTCGGTTGTAGTGGGGAAGCACGTAATTATGCCACCCCTGCGACACTGGACCAACAAGCCTGTGACAGAAATAACTACCTATCCTATTTTTGGGGGTTCCTTATTATTATAGTATAGTGGGCCCCAGAACCCTATTCTAATTGTTAAGGCCCCTACTCAGCCGTCAAGTGTGTCAGGACTAGGGGCTTAAGTGCTTTAAGTAGGGCCTGTCCTGAGTTGAACTTACACATAGTCTCCATTGTGTTTCCTTTTGCGGGTTACCTTTTGGATCCTGAGTACAATCCTGGTTAACCAAAGAAGGAGCCACAATGGAGACTATAGGTAGAACTGAGGGATATTCTGATATTCTCTTCTGCGTTTTCGCGTTTGGTGGGTTTACGGGTTTCGGACTGGCGGCGGTTGTGGGACACATGGCAAGGGTTTCGGGTTTAGGGGTTTAGAGTTTAGAGGTTTGGGGTTAAGGGTTTGGAGGAGCATGACAGCATTCGCTGGTTCTTGGAAAGGCTTTTTGGCCTTGGCATGAAGGATCTTCCTGGTATTTAAAGTCTCTGTTGGGGCCGTTTTGTTGTTCACACACCCATACACAGAATCGGACTACCTTGACGCGCAGAGCCACGTCCATGCAAAAGCAATGAAGATCAGACACAGACGCACTGAAGCCGAAACCCGAATGAATCCGGTACGTCCCAAGCTCTAAACTCCCGAAGTACTAAGACCCTAAAATTAGATAGTGAAGGGCGAAACTTGAAACTCTTTAGCCTTAAATATTAGCTCTATCTTAGAAAGATTGAACTTTTTGGGGCCCGGTTGTTGAAGAAGAGATTAAACCTCCTAAATCCACCTCTCACATCCGGCCTCAAGGCTTACAGGCCCGATCTTACCCTAAGGGTCCAAGTACCTAATAATCATATACTCTCCTAAATATTGAGCTACATAACTACTATCCTAAACCCGAGTACCTAATTATTGGGTCCTTTGGACCCTTAGGGTTAGGGGCTTCTGAAACCTCCTGTCATTGGGGTTTGGTTACGGAAAGCAGGGTAGTAAGGCTTCAGCCTCAAACCCTACTACGTGGCTTCGTGGTGTTGCATTTTAGGGTCTAGGGTTTAAGGGTTTTGGGTTCATAAGGTTTCAGTTTCTTCGGTTAATAAGAAGGTCCTTGACAGCAGAGATGTTATTCGGAGATAAGATAAGGACAGCCCTTTAAAGGGAGAGCCGTGGGGCTCTGACTTCTCCGACCTCGAAGGCATTGTCTGCCAAAGGTCCCGCTGCACCCAAGCAAAAAGGCGACGATAGTGTCGGGGGGTTTAGGGTGCAGGGCTTTGGGTTTCGGAATTAAGGTTCAGATTTAGGGTTTTGTTCTTGCTTCGTGGGTCTTACTTGTGTAGTTTCCTGCCGTGTCATCAGGATCTTTGATTTGGGTGTTTTGGGGTTCGCCGAAGTCATATCGTCATCAGAGGGGAAACGCGTCCACTACTCCGCATGGTGCTTCGGCTTGTTTTGATCACGAGGTGTGCGATCTTTCCAGAAGGGTTTCGGCTGCTACGTATTTGCAGTAACGCATTTAGCATTTTGGCGGATACTATATCTTGAATCAATTTGAATGCATGTTCGTGCTGCGGATCTGTTGGAGGAGTATCTGGCATATGGTAATGATGGTTCCTAATTGTCTATCTAGGCTAGTGGAATCAGAGAGGCGATTGAGCTCTAAACCCACACCCTACTCTCCCCACACCAATCCCTCAACCCCAAAGCCTAAACCATGAATCATAACCCCTAAGCCCTCAAATCAAAACGAAGCCAGTCACTGCTAAACCCTCAACCGAAATCCCTCAAGCTTCAACCCCCAGCCTCAATCAGAGGGGCCTCAATGATATCAGAATAGGGTTTTGGGGATATTATACCATACACCTAAATTATGAACTCTAAGGAATTTGTACAAATAGCAGGTTTCAGGCCCCTATATCAGGTTTGGGATGGGGGTTCCATTGTCCAGGACTTGGATGCATGATCAGCGTGTAAACAAGGTTTAACCCGAAACCCAAGACCCCTAAACCCTAAAACCTAAACCCCTAAACCCCTAAAACCCTCAACCCCCCAACCCTAGACCCCTAAACCCCTAAACCGCTCAACCCTGAACCCTAAACCCCTAAACCCCTAAACCCCTCAACCCTAAACCCTAAACCCCCAAAACCCAAAAAAAACCTCAACCCCTAAACCCCTCAACCCTAAACCCCTCAACCCTAAACCCCTAAACCCCTCAACCCTAAACCCTAAACTCTAAATCCCTGAACCAATCAACCCTCAAGTTGAATTAAGTTGTAAGGCAAACCAATGCCCGAGACTCAAGCACTGAGCGCCCTGATCGCTTAGATACCCCTATAGGGCTCCATAGTTACTTAAACAATGGGCCACTGGGTTACATATTCCATGGTTGCTAACTTATTGTCTATTACTCAGAGGGTCCATATACACTAAAAAACCATCCCTATTTTGGTTTTTGGGACCTAATTCCGTAATGGTAGTGTATGTGGGACCCTCTGGGTTACTTATAGGTAACTGGATGTCTAGGGAACGGTAGTATGATGGTCCCAACGCGATCATCAACCCTAAACCCTATCATGCCTTGCAAGGAACTTAGAGCCTGGCTTGATGCTGGCTATCCAGCGTCTGTCGGTTCAGCAGCACGCCTTCTGCAGGGCGTAGGGTTTACGGGTTCAGGGCTAAAGGTTTCTAGGTTTAGGGTTTTAGGTGCTTTTGTTCAGGGTTTAAAGTTTTTCTTTGGGTGCCAATGGTGTAGAGTGATCCATAGTGAGGAGCCGAGATTTCGACGTGCAGTCTGCGGCTTTCCTCAGCTTAACCGTCGCCCTCCTACCAATCAAACCCCAAACCTCTAAGCCCTAAAACCTAAGCCCTAAACCCTGAGGGCCACCAGCCCTAAGTCCAAGGGCCCAACAAGACCCCACAGAATAGCCTGAGACATGCCATGTGGGCCGGCCGCGCCACGTTCTTGGCCGCGGTGTCTTGGCCGAGCGTGCTTACGACTGCGCAGTGTCTCACGGAACATGCAACCTGTATCATGGACCCCCCGATATCGACATCCTTTTTGCGCGGTGCGTCGAGTTTGGTTTAGGGCAACGTGGGAGAAGACTTTGTACGTCAGACTGTGTAAGATGAGACCCTATCAAGCCGAAACTGTAAATCAACCCTATTCCTTACACCCTAAACCTAAACCCTATACCACAAGTAAAGTATATCCCCTAAACCCTAAGCTCTATCAAGGCTTCAACTGCAAAGACAAGCTTTTCGAGCTTGAAAACTTCGGCTTAGGCTCGGATGGTTTAGGTTAGGTTTTCGGTTTCAGGGTTCTCTCTCTCTCTCTTTCTCTCTCTCTCTCTCTCTCCCTTACTCTCTCTTGCTCTCTCTCCTGTAATATCTTTCTTCCTCTCTCGCTCTCTCTCTCTCTCTTACTTCTTTCGCTCTCGCTCTCTCTTACTCTCTCTCTCTCTCTCTCTCTTTTTACCCTACAAGCCTTGAATCCGATGATGTTTTTGAAAATCCATCTGGTCGTCGCAGCGTCCTGTGAATGCCTCTGTCCGTGTGTGTCTGTGTGTGTGTTGTGTGTGTGACTGTATGCATATGTGTGTGTGGTCTCCCCTACAATTTGTTGTGCACATATGTACATCTTTGAATTAGAACATAACTATATTCAGCATAATCATCAAGTACACATGCATGCATGCATGCATGCATGCATGCATGTGTGCATGCATGCAGCATGCATACAAATACGCACACCGCCTGTAGATTCTGTTTGCAGGGTTCGGCTTGGAAAGACTCTGTAGACTGTGTGCGAAGTCTGCAACATGAGCAGCAGTATGTTGCCGTCGCCCGCGTCCCACGTCAGAAATAATGCAATCCATACGCAAATCACAGGTGCTGCCGGTTCAGAACCCACAAACCCGGTCGCCCTGGTCCCATATAGTGCAAATGACATCGAGTACAGCAAGGGGTCAATGGTAAAGTCAGGTTTATCATCAAGGTTGCGCATGTTCGGTGATTTTGGGTCGGGCACCTACGTCTTGACTTATAAGTGACTGCCCAACAGGTGCGGAAATGCTGGGGAACTTTCTGAGTCGTTCGAACCCACCAAAACTGCCGCCGCTCTGAGTTCCGGAACAGCCCTTGCTTGTTGAGTGTATCAGGCTCATCAAGCCTGCAGCCACTTAAAGCTCACCAACAACGAGCAAGACTTTCGAAAATCCGAAAAGCTCTTGTAAAGCTTCCGACTGGCCCATGGGCTTTTCCCCAAAACCCACGGTAGCTCGAGCGGTGAGGTTGAGGGTGTGCATCTTTGCAGGGTTCTCTTGTTCGAGGTTTAGGGGTTGTTGCTTTGGGGTGTTGGAGGCTTAGGGGCTGAAGGCTTAAAAGGGTTTGGGGATTTGATTAGGGCCCCCAGCTGCCGGACTGTCCTCGCTTCTTGCTAGGTTCAATGTTTCCGGTTTGGGTGCAGCATCTGAACTTTGAATTTGACAGGAACTGCATGTAGGACAGACGAAGGCATTCGCTGAGATCTTCTTGCCAAGCACAACTGCGTGACACAATCCTTGCCGCAGCTTCTGGTGAGCGTAACATCCACGCACACTTATTTGCAATCACTTGCCATGCAGGATTTTTTGCAAGACAGTTCGGAACACGTAAACGCCTGATTGCTGATTTGCTCCTTGCTCACAGTGCGAACACAACACTATATCAACACGATGGCAAACTAAAAATGATGCAATGCCATGCCCAAGCTGCTTACGCATCTTCCACTCAACCCGCGTCCACGAGCTGACTGGTCGGGGTCAATGTGTTCAGGTTGTATGTTCAGTACTCTTGTCACCGAGCTCTTGTAGTCGCATATGCTGCACACTTCGAGCCTGCACCGGTTAGACAGCGTGAAGCAGTAACTCTGCAAATTTGGTAGCGGCATACAAGCGCCCGCCGACCAAGAGACGTTCTGACACTTCCGCTGTGTTCCGCCGGCTCCTGCTTAGTGATTCGGGTCTCACTTGTGCGCCTTGTTTTGGTATGTATGGGATGTACTTTCCCCTGTTTCTGGCTTGTGGCTTCTTGTCTGTTTTAATGTTTCTTCGGCATGGAGGATAGCATGGACTCCATGTGGAGGCGAGGGAAGGTGGATACATGGGCCGGTACACAGCCTTATTTTTGGGCAGGTTAAATTTTACATGGAGTCTGAGCACAGGTTGTAGGGTTGCAACCACTCGCGCATCTTGTCCTGAACATCCTTGCGCGAAGGTTGTGCTTACTGCATCGAGCGTGGAAGTATGCCGGCAGCTGTCTGCTTTTGCAAGGTTGTGCGCCTGGGATGTGGCTTCCAACCCAAGGCAGCAATTTGCAAATCGGTCCAGCCCATATACTTTCTGTAGTGCTGCATCCAGGCTTGTTCGAAGGCTGAGGTCCGGGCGCTCCATCAATGCAGTTAATTTCAGATGGCAGATAGAATAGACTGCGGCCAATTGCAGCCACACGCGTTTTTACTAACAACCAGAACCACCGATGTCTGCGACTTGTGGTTTGGAAGCACGTTGAATCCAGGTTAGCGCGATCTGCGAAGGGTCTAAGTTATCCTATCGCTCGAAGAAGCTTGCATAAACCACATGACGCTGTGGTCCTTGAGATAAAGGGTTCAATCGTCTGGGTACAGAGAAGATGCTTTAAGGCCTTGGGTGCAAAGACGGGCGTATGATGCGGAAAGACTCATATTCGTAGGTTCTATAGTGAATATAATAATTAGGACTCCTTCGAATGCAATAGTGGCGGCATAAGAAAAATGTGGCAGAGACTGGTCATAGACCCTCTTTCGTATGCCCAAAGCTCATGGCATAGAAAAAGAACATACTTCCCGAACAAACCAAATCTTCAACCCGAAACCTCAACGTGAACTTAACGTAAAATCTCAACCCCAAATCCCTACACCCAAAGCCTCACACCTGCTGTTTATTGGCAGGAGTCGGGGCACTGCCTTCATTGGACCCAGGAGGCCTCCCGTATTGTTTGGCCTGGTGTTATTGGCTTTTAGAATTCAGGGTTCTATACTGCCGGTTCTATACGACACGCAATGTTTGGAGTCTGGGGTGATGTATTGGTTCCAGAAGCAGGTTAAGGTTACAGTCGACGGTTGAATATGGGTTCTATGAAGCATCAATTTTAAAGTTGTGGGTTGTGTACGGGCTCGACGGGCTTTGCAGGGGTTTAGGGTGCGCATGTTGGGGTTCTCGGTGCGGGGTTCAGAATCCTAACATTGCACACAACCCCAAACAAGACATTTTGACCCTGAAACAGAGTAACCTTCGAAGAGCCGTTTTAGACTATGGAGCCCGTATATCGAACCCTAAATGTAGGGCTTTCAGGTGCTCCCGTCCACAGTGCTATCTCACGGCATGCGAGTGAAAAACAACTTTAAAGAAAAGGACGAACCCGTTTTTGAGAACGGCTTTTCCTTCCGCACACTTTCGCAGATACTCCGGCTGCATGATGTTGAGAAGGACATTTGCCCTTTTGCAAGACAATGTCTCGTTCTGGTGAACAACATGAAGCGCATGTATCGCCATTTTGGCCTGGCAGCTCTCATTATCAACGTTGTGCTCGCCACGAGGTCTCAGTTGCTGGCCGAGTGGTTCTCTCTCGGGGCCAACCTGGCAGCAATCAAGCATCCTCGCGATTTGCTGGAGCGATTGCTGGTTCTGTCCCAACTGAAAAAAGATTATTCCCTGCCTGAAGGCTATGAGCAATGCAACGATGGTCGCAACAGTCTCACGACACAGCCGGGAAATCACGGTCTAGGTCAGAATCTTGTTCGACTTCCGAAAGGCCTGGGCGCCTGCCTGTTTAGGGGCTTGCAGTGTATCCCAGAATTGCACAAGCCTTTTCGGGCTTATGGGTCTATAGAGTTTTTTATCTTAGGAAGCCTGACGTTCTCTTTGTCATAGCTGGGTAACATTTTACAGTTTTATGGGTACTTAAACCCAATAGGGAATAAAAATGTACATATTTTAATCCTATCCCAACCATGAACCAGTTCTGACCATCAAAGCAATCCCCGAAGCCCAACCTAGACCAAAACTGTTTAGAGGCCCAGGGGACTTCGCCAGTCGATTATATTCCAGGACCCCCCAAGGGCCCCTTAGTAAGGGTACTTGGGGGTCTAGGCTATTTAGAGTACTTGTAGCTCTACGTATAGCCTACGTACTAAGTCCCCTGGGCCTGAAACCCTACAGTGCCCTACAGACCCTCAACCCCAAGCCCTCAAAAAATTACCTGAACCGTCAACCCTAAACCCTAAACCGTAGACCGAACCCCATACCTAAACCGTAAACCCCAAACCCTAGGCTGAACCCAATACTTAAACCTTAAAAACAGTAACCATAGACTCAACCACCGTAAACCATATGAGTGGTTGTCAAAATTATGGTCCCTTTTTGGGCCCCTATTATAATACGGCACCTACTATTTAGGGTACCCAAAAAGGGACCCTAATTTTGACAACTACCCATATACGCCTCGACCACGCAAATTACCCACCATTAAGGGCCATAGGGACTTTGTTACAGGGCCCTAGGGGGGTTCTGATAAACCCTAAACTCTGAACCCTTAACCATAAACTTTATAAGCCCTAAACCCTTAAAGCCCTTAACCCCTATGAACCCTAATCCTGGCACGCATCATCCTTGCAGGTACCCGAAGCCAGGATCGGCGTGGAAGTTGCGGGAAGGATCGAGGCCGCCACTTCTTGGAGGGTTCAGGGTTTAGGGTTTAGGGGCTGGTAGAGTTTCAGGGTTTTTTCAGGGTTTAGGGTTTAGTGGCTCATATAGATTCAGGGTTTAGGGGTTAAGGGCTTATAGGGCTGCTGCTAGGGTCTAAGACTGGTTTAGGGTTTAAGGGGGCTGCTGCTTGGTGGGTGCCTGCAGGGCTTTGACTCGTGGCTTCCACACCCCTGAGTGGGTGGGGTGTCGGAACTACCGGGGAACATCGACTTTACAACTTCAAAAGCTTCAGGGCTTATAAAGTTTAAACCCTGGACCCTAAACCGTAAAGGTTTAGGGTTTAAGGTTTCGGACTTGGTAACCCAAGTCTTCTAAGTTAAGGGATTCTTGTTGACAGGTGCAAATGCTTTCTGCATGCCCCGACATTCAGTTCCCTTTAGGCTTCTCATGAAGCCAAAGCTGTCTCATGTTTTTTTGGTTGTCGCTGGCACCCTAAGTCTGACCGTATTGTGGTCCATTGCGATGTGCGGCTTGCTCCAAATCATGTCTCGTTCTGGATATCTTGGTACTGTTCCTTCAGAAATGTAGTTGTACATGTCGGCCGGCTTATTAGCATATGGGTTCCCTACCTGACGGCGGAATTGTGCTCACGTTGCCATATTGCGAAGTTAGCGCAGAGAGTCTTCAACTCAACCCTAAACCCTAAACTCTAAACCGTAAACGACCTAGAGCCCTAAACCGCAAAGCCCGCGAGAAGTTCTCAGGCAGCCGCTGTCAGCGCGCCACTGCTCTGCCGTGGAGTGAAGTCCTCTGCTACTCGCGAGTTCGGGTTGAGGGAGACCAGGAGGGCCTATATGGGGTTCCTTTAAAGGGTTACTGTAAGGGTATTATAAGGGTTCCTTTAAAGCGCTCTATAAGGGTTTTAGAGTTTCCCAAAATCAGGGGTCCCTTATTTTGGGGCCCTTATAATAAGGATCCTACTATGTATATTAGGGTCCTCTATTTTCGGAAACTCCCATATGTCAATACGGGTTGAATACATAGCAATAGTATAACTTGGGCTGCAATATTAAATATTATGATTTGATTAGAGTATATGCTACCCCAAAACGCTAATTACCAGCTATTATATTACATACATTGAGCCCTTGAATGATGCGGTTTCAGGTACATGGACCTGCCTTGGGGAGTCCAGGGTATAGGATTCAGGGTCTAGTCTGCTGCTTGAACGGTGCATGTACACTGCTTGTGGAAGGCTTTTAGTCTTGCGTGATCCAGTTATATAGTTAGTTGTTCTGACATCACGATGTCATCGCATTATTTCGGTGTGAAGACTGTCGTATCTTTAATGCTGTCGTGTGTGGCTATATGGCCGCTTGCTGTCCGCTACTAGCAAGATTTCGGCTGCAACCATATTAACATCAACTGTTCGCTGCCCGTAGTTGTGGCCGCAAGCTACGCCAAAAGAGAACTGTGGGGATTGGTTTCGCTGGCAGAAAGGATCGTGCCACCACATTTCTCTCTCAGCCTCGTGCAACCCAGAGCCGCACGCCCCAAACCAGAAAGGTTCACGTTTTAGGGCTTAGGCGGATAATCCTGGAACCCAAAGGCCCCCTAAACCCTAAACCCTAATCCCTAAACCCTAAACCCCTAATCCCTAAACCCTAAACCCTAATCCCTAAACCAAAAAAACCCCTAAACCCTTATTACTTATTACCAAAGCCCAAAACCCCTAAACCCTTATGTCCTACAACTCCCAACACCTCCAGTCATTGCCCCGATAACAACCACATCAACACCAACAACAGCCACAACAACAACCCCTCCAACAACAACGACAACAACAGCAGCACCAGCAGCAGCACCAGCAACAACAACAACAACAACTCACAACAACAATATATAACCATCGCCAAAGCACGCGAATGTTTGTGTGTATGTATGTAAGTGCGTATGTATATGTATATGTAGATGTAGATGTAGACGTATATGTACATGTATTTTGTAAACGTATTTCTATACCTACACCTATACCTGTACCTCTGCCTATACCTACACCTATACCTATACCTTTACATACTTGTATATCGGCTATACATGTATGTGTATATATATATATGTATGTATGTATGGATGTGTATGCGTATATAACTATATATATACACATATGAACATCACGAAACCAACAGCACCGTTAAGGCCGCCTTTGGTCCATCGCCTCGACTCATTGGCACGCGGAGCTGCCATCACAGCTGGGGCCCGGCTCCTGGATTTTCGGATGGAGTTTGCTGGGACGGGTCTGGGGGGAAGGGTTTAGGGTTCAGGGCTTAGGGATCAGTTTGGGTTTGTCTCGGGTTTTCGGTTGAATGCAAGCTGATGATGAGGATGATGTTGAGCATGCCAGTGTCTGCTGAGATGAAGATTGGGTTTGAGGCAACATTGAAGGCAAGGTGGCTTTTATCCATGATGGATACAGTTCTAGATTGTTGTGGTTTTCTGATGGTGATGCTGTGAGTCCAGTTCTCACGGTCCGAGCCTGTTTCTCAGATTTCGCTGCGCTGCGCAGCTTCAGAACTCGAATTTCGAAGAATGATATACCGCTAGAAAAACGGCCTACCTTATACCTATAAATCCTATAGTACCAGTGTCCTAAGTATGGCGCCCTTTGGAATTGCTGAGTCCTTTAGACCCGTAGCGGAAAAGCTTGACCAGGCTTCACCGATCCAGAGGGAGTTTGTCGTCATGCAGATGCCAGTGGTCAAGTCTCCGGTCACGTGGAAGCAATGCTTCGGGGTCCCAAGTTACTTCGAGTTTATCTTGCGACGATGTGGCCTGAAGAGGTGCCGGTTAAGAGTTTAAGGATGTGGGATGAGGGTTTCAACAGGAGTGTAGGGCTTGAGGATTTAGGGGTTCGGGGATTCGGTTTTGGTGATACGCCCTCCTCTTTTCCACGTGTGTCGCATAGCTCTCGGTTCAACGGAGGTTTGCGGATGAGGATTGCTTGAGGCCTTTCCTAATTCCCTTATAGTACCGTTGTAATGAATGTAACCTGGTAAATCTTATGTGCGCTAATTACTAAAGGAAGTACAGGCTGCGGTGCAGGGTTGAGGCTGTTGGTGTTTGGGTTTTTTGTCTTGTGTTGTTCTATGGTTGGTTCCCTGATGAAGCCTTGAGACTTGCAACCCCGATCGCTAAGACAGGCTCTGCAAGAAGCAACCGCGGAGGCCTTCAAGCAAGTTGTGTCCCTAACATTCCGAATAGCCTGAATTAGGTGATATTTTTGAGCTTTAGACCCCAAATTAAACAGGAATTGTAAGCCCTAAACCCTCACATGTACTTCGAGTCTTCGGGTATCGCATTGATAGCGCGATCCGACTTTTCAAGGGCCGGGACATAGAATGCAATCTTTTCGGAAGCCGGAAATTTAGGGCTAGGGTTTAGGGCTCCTGCAACGGCATTCGGAGCACTGAGACCTACCCTAAACCCTAAAGTTCAAGACACTGAGCCTCGAACCTGAACCTCCACAACACCCCTATAAACCTTCCGTTACCCTAAGGGTCCATGTACCCCTTAGTATATACTTTGGCCTTACAGTAGTCCCTAAGTAGGTACTTAACTCTATACTATTTGGGTACATGGACCCTTAGGGTTATTGATCCACAGGATCGGTTCTCTTTGCGTCTCCCGCAGATGTTTGTGACGTCTGGTGGCGCGAGGTCTCCGAGGAGCGTTCGGAGGTTTAGGGTTCGAAGATTAGGGCTTTTAGGACGTTTAAGAGCTTGTGGCTTATGGGTTTGGGTTGTTTTGGGGGGTTCAGAGCTTTGTATAGGATTCAAAACTTAGATCTCAGAGGGTGCTGTATGTTTTCAGGTCGAGGGCTGAAAATCTAAGACTCAGATGCCGAACCGCAAGCCCTAAACCTTACATCCTTAAACCCTAAACCCTACACCTTAAGCCCTAAGCCCTAAATCTTTGACACCTGAAACTCCCGACTCTGAAACCCTAGTCCGTCGGTTCTGGGTCCGGTCGATGTTCCCCTAAGGGTCCATGTACTCAAACAGCATATACTTTGGCCCCGATGTACCTAAATAGCGACTACTTTAAGGCCAAAGTATATACTATTTGGGTACATGGAGGGCAGAGTGTGGTCTCTGATTCAGGAGGCTGCTCGGTGGGCTGAACTCGACTTTGGGGTTCCTTATTATTTATAATTGTGTAGATGATCATACGGTTGGTGATAGAAATCCTGCATTACCTTCATGACCCTAGACTATCACTATGGGAATTATGGTGCATTCCTTGTTATGGGTAATGCAGGATTTGTATCATCAACGTCATCAACCGTACGATATACCCCAACACCCTATTCCAAGACAGTACTGCGGCCGCTTTAGTCTGGCCGTCCTGCCGTCTATGCGCTGCCCGTTTGGGCAGCGCCTTGGAAGTAATTGTAGCCACGAGAGTTCGCAGGTAACGCTAGCATGTGGTGAAGGTGTACAGGGATTTATTTCAAGTTACCATAATAATAGGGAATCCATATTGTTTGCTGTAGATCCCTATTGAGTTAACTTATTTGAATTCCTGAACAAGAACCCAGCTTTTCGTGAAGTCAATCACCACTCCATGCGGCCTCTGGGTTCCTTTCCTAAAGGGTCCAAGTAACACTATATCATACACTTTGGGAGCCCAAATGCATACTAAGTACCTACTATGATGGTAATTGGACCCATGACAGAGCGACCGCAGCAGTTTCAGTCTTTGTAGTTTCTAGACACATTCGGGGATGACTGGCGCAGGATGTCATACCACCCACGCCAGAGTTGACCATGCCTTTGTGGGAGGCGGGACCATGATGGGCCACGGACTGGTCATGCTTGTTTTTTGAGGATGCTGCAATCACTGCAATCTTCAACAGTCCCTCTGTTGAACTTCGGTGTTGAGAATTCCAAGCGCCTTCGGTGCTTAAACCGCCTTTAGTCCAGATAAAATGATGGCATAAAGTACACCGAACCCAAACTATCCTGTACGGTAGCCCACATACTAGCATATAGAGGAGTGCAAAATACAACCCTATATTTCAATTCCCTCTATCCCTAAGGCTCCATGTACCCTTATAGTATATACTTAGTCCTTAAAGTACCTATATATGGACCCCGAAAAGGCTTAAGTATCTACTATGATGGTACATGGAGCCTTTGGGTATTGGACCCGGTTCTTTTCCGCGTGAAAGTGTCTAAGAAGGAAGCTCGCGAATTCCTCGGGCCTGAGTCGCACCGGGTGATCTCATGTGCATTTAGGGTTTAGGGGGTTCGGGTTTAGGGTTCAGGGTTTGTTGGGGGCTTAGGGCTCTTAGTTGCCTCGCGGCTGAAGGGCTCTGCTCGGATTTCACGGTTCCACTCCAACTACAGTGCGTGAACATTCTAGGCTTCTAGGAAGCAGTTGTTCGAAAAGCAGAAACTTAGAGGGGCAGCAGAGAGTGGGGCTCACAGCATTGGGTTCAAAATTAGGAAAGCACCAAACCCAAGTCAACGAACTTCAATTCCCCTAAGTGTCCATGTACCCAAATAGTATATACTTTGGCCCCAAAGTACCTATATAGGGACTACTTTAAGGCCAAAGTATATGCATGGACCCTTACATAGGGTTCCCTTGTTGGAGCATGACATGGCTTGCCACGCCCGATTTTCTCACATCGATTTAGAAGAAAACACGGGAAAAGGCTCCGTAGGGCATCGAGTCTTGTAAGCCTAAAGCTGCAACGTTGCGAACCCGTTAGAGAGTGCCAGTCTTGACGACCGAACTCAGACCGCACAAAGACTGCATTCCCAGCGTTCTGTCAACCTGTCTTTGACAAGGACGGCGAGGCATTGACCACGGAGGCAAGCCGTCGTTGTTGTTTCGTTGTGGGTTGTTCAGGGTTCGGCACGAATCACAGCTTGTACTGACTTCGGAGTGCCTTGCATGGCTGGCGGGTTTGGGGGGGTGCCCGCCAATAGTTTGCCTTTGTAAGCAGGCAGGGCGAGATGGGCCCTTTAACTTTTAAGCATTGAGCCCAAAACCATAAGCCTTTGGAGATGCTTTGTGAGTCCCTCCTTGGCGGCGTTATGTTTGCTGCCAAGTCGGCCCACCCATTGCCATGTCAGTCTCACAGGGGACATGGGAGCAAACGAGAGCCCCATGGAAATTCCATGGGGTTTAGGGCTCAAGGGTTTAAGGGTGTAGGGTCCCCCGAGCCCGGTTTAGGGTTTAGTAGGGTGTAGGCGCCACTCATAAGGCCTTGCACCGCTAGGCTGGAGACAAGCTTGGGCTTTGCCGCGTTGTGGGCCCCGGCGAGGGTGGTCGGCCAATTTTGGGTACGATCGTGCTGGAAGGCGGGCAGCCTTTATTGAGTTGGGTCTCTAAACTCGGCGGTCGGGAGTCAAGTGAAGGTGTCCTGAGGGGTCTTTGTTTGAGGGGCTTAAGGCTAGGAATTGGGCAGAGGGGTAGAAAGTAACCACCTTTTTGCATCAGGAGTCGGAGACGTCCGAAACCCACTAGGCCGCCAAAGCGCAGTTTTCTTTGCCGACCTTTGGGTTGTCCCTCGTCAATCCTACCTAGACCCCCCAAAGTAGGTAAAATAATGGCCCAATACCCATAAAAGGCCATTATTCTACATATTTTTTGGGTCCAGGTAAACCCCAAGCCTCAAACCCTCAAAGTTGGCATCCTGCGTCTTACATCGACCTCGATGGCCCCAAGTTCTGCACGACTACTCAAAGGAACCTCAGTAAGCCAGACAGCTGCAAACGCTGGAGAGACTTTTAGGGTTTCTGGTTATGAATATCGTATAACATACGCCAAAATTCTATTCCGAACTGATTAGATGACGGAAGTATTGTGCATTCTACATGGTAAGCTGAAACTGCCCACGCCAGCCCACAACAAATCCCACTCCTAAACCTCCAAACCCTAAATCCTAAACCCTGAACTAAACCCTAAACCCCTGAACCCCTAAACCCTAAACCCTAACCCCTAAACTGAACCCCTAAACCACTAAACTGAACCCTAAATCCAATGGGCAGGTCCTGATATGGGAATTTGCCACTTCGCGGCTCGGCCGATGCAGAGAAAAGCTCTAAACCAGAGGAAACCCAGGGTGGAGTGTACGGTTTACCCATAGACCCCATAGTGGTTCCTTTTTGGGATTACCTTATAGGTTTCTACATATGAACCCCCCAAAACGGAACTGCTATAGTGGCCTATGGGTAGGGTCTAGGGTTTAGGGCATATTCATACAGCTTTAATCACACCAGCCTACCCTGCTTATGTACCTGTATGCACTATAAACATCGTTGAACAGTACCGGTTCCCCAGAGTTTATTCATGCTTAGTTTTACACGAAATGCATACAACGACGCATATAATGCATCTCAGCACGGATGGATGGACAGATGCATTCATGCATTCGGGTCTGTATCTCCAGAGGGCGGGGGGGGGTTGTTTGTCTGTGCTTGTGTGTGTGTGTTTGTTTGTATATGGTTTTGAGCATTGTGACTGTAAAGAGATCTGTTGCATCTACTGTTCTTCGACCGAGGGTATCAGAATCATGCTCGCGGCTATAGTGTTTTGGCTCGTCTTCATCAGCCCAGAAGCATGTCGAGCTGGATTTTCTGTATTCATACAACACTCGATCCGTCTGCCAACCTGTCTGCCCTCCTCTGGTTGAATCCCTCTAGGTCGGTTATCTTTGTATCTATACCCGTCTATAAAGATGTGGGAGGCTGCTGTCTGTGTTGTGTGCAGCAAGCAAGGTCTGTCGTGTTGAGACTTCCGTGTATCGCATGTGGATGACGGTTGTCGCGACATCAGCTTTCCCGCTATATGTGAGCAGTATCTTACGTGTACCAAGCCCAAACCCCCTAAACCCTAAACTCTCGACGGAGGTGAGGGTCCATATCCAAGGGGCCTGATTGCTGTAGTTTCGAGTGTCTGTGCCAAGAAGTTTCCATCTTCTTACAGTGCCATCTCTACCACAGCAAAGTTTCTGGCCCTGGAGCGACCCCGAATCCTAAGCCCAAAACTTTAAGGTTCAAGCCCTCAGAAGGGATCCATAAGGGTAATCTAATAAAGGGGCCTCTATAACTTTAAGATTCAAGCCCTAGGCCACTGTTGTTCTGTTCTTTGATTCTAGTGCGAGCCACTGAAGAGTCGACGTCGGCCCGCTTCACTCCTCACTCAGAGGGAGGTGTTGTGGAGTAATTGTACCTAGGGTTTTGGGTTTGGCTTAGTTAGGACCCTATAAACCCAAGAACCTACATCCCTTGCGTTGACAGGCGTTGCAGTCGAGGTTTCGCGGTTTAGGGCAACTGGAAGGCTAGATGTTCTTCTGCAAATTCAGGCACTGGTACTGACAAGGTTTAGTACCGAACCCTCAGCCCTAAACCGGAAACCCGAAGCCCTGGGCCATGTGCATGCAAGGTGACTCCATCTGGTGAAGCCAAGGCGGCCGCAGGGATGTGAGCAGTTTGATCCTACACCCAGACGGCTTCAACGGTTTAGGGAGGATCTACCCACAGCCCCCATAGTAGTTCCTTTTTGGGATTACCTTATAGGATTCTACAAAGGAACCCCCAAAAAGGAACCACTATGGGGCCTATAGGGGTAGTTTCTCCAAATCCGAACGGTTAAACGTCTTGAGGCCTCTAAGCTTCTAGCGCACAAGCCAGATGTTATCCGAAGCCTAAACCCTAAACCCTGTTATCCCTTACCACGAGTGACGGATAGATCTGATAGATTTCAGGACTCAGGGCTTGCACATCCGATGAGGAAAGACAGGGAAGTCCAGCAGGTTGGGACTACGCACAATTGAAAATCTCCGGTGCGTTCCTTGATCTGATTTTCTTACCTTTGGAAAGTAGGGAATGGAGGAATGGGGTACAATTGTAACTACTATTACTACCATTCTTCCATTCCCTACTAACCAAAGGTAGGTTTGGGTTCAGGGTTCCGGGCAAGACTATGATATAGAGGTACGCCCACGCAAGCATCCGTCTCCAGTATCAGCTTCTACCCATAGGCCCCATAGTAGTTGCTTTTGGGGGTTCATATGTAGAATCCTATAAGGTAATCCCAAAAAAGGAACTACTATGGGGCCTAGGTATGGGTAGAGCGGTTCAGAAAATGTTTCAGGAGCTGCCCGAAATCCTCAACCCCTGCGCCCTAGCCCTGAAGCCCTACCCAGAGACTCCAAAACCCTTTAATTAAGGAATGTGCCTTAAATCAGATCAGAGATTCCATTATAATTTAAGGTATATTCCTCAATTAAGGGGCTTGGGAGTCTCTGGGTACACCGGTTTAGGGTTCACGGGTGCTGAGGGATTGACTTCTCGGCAAGAAAGGGAATGACCTGCATCCAGCATTGCAGATCCGTGCACAGACACACAGTCTACTTGGAGGGGCAGGGGACTTAGTAAGTAGGTTGTAAGTAGAGTTATAAGTACCCTAAATGGAGTTACCCCAATTGTAACCCTACTTATAACCCACTTCCTAAGTCCCCTGCCCCTCCAAGTACACACGGCTTTTCGCAATGCAACACCAGGGTTCAGGTTTTCGGCTCCATGGCCTT
Organism: Symbiodinium sp. clade A Y106; assembly: GCA_003297005.1. Lineage (NCBI taxonomy): Eukaryota > Dinophyceae > Suessiales > Symbiodiniaceae > Symbiodinium > Symbiodinium sp. clade A. Next base: position 136,617 of record BGNK01000254.1, on the reverse strand, counting down.
CTCTTACATACTGCGTGTTTCTCCGAAGAACTGTTTTTGTTCATCCTGATTGCTCAGAAAATCCTCTGTGTTTGAGCCTGGCTGGAGATTCCCCAGAATTCTGTGTTTGATTTGTATATACATGTATACTATGTAGAAAACTAGCATATGTACTTGGTTACTCTAGACTCTACTATGCGGTTGAAACGACACTACTTAAAGTATCCTCGCACCCTAAACCTTACAAGCCCTTAAACCCTAAACCTGAGTCTGTGGGCAAATGATCGACATGGTTCTTCCCCGACACTCGGCCGAAGAGACCCTGCAATTGTCATGCCGGTGGAGAGCGACCCCCAAATCAAGCAACCACAACAAAAGAGAGTGGGCAAGTCGTAGTTAGTCCTTACCCAGAGGGTCCCACATACACTACCATTATGGAATTAGGTCCCAAAAACCAAAATAGGGATGGTTTTTTGGGGGCCTAATTCCATAGGTAGTGTATATGGACCCTCTGGGTTACTATCTTCATCACGTCTGAGACTATCTAGATACTGTTTTTGTGATGATCAGCTAACCCCCAAAACCCTAAGCCCCACCCTAAAACTTAATTCCCCTAAACTGCAAGCCCGATTTTCATCCCTGACCCAAAATCCTAAGTCCCTACAGCCCTAAACCCTAAACTCTCAACTTCAAACTCTACACTCTACCCAGGGGCTCCATGGTAGTTCCTTTTTGGGAACCATATTTAGAATCCTATAAGGTAATCCCAAAAAGGAACTACTATGGAGCCTTTGGGTAAGCCCTTAACTACCTACTACATACCCTAAACCTTAGACCTTAAGCCCCCCAAGCCGTCATACAGGAGCTGGTGGGTGGCCTTTTCCATGTCCTTCAGGCCAGGAGCAGCCCGTGTGTGCTTCTCTATGACCTTTTTGAAGCTACGAGTGCCAAATTTTGCGGTGGCCTGAAGGATCCGACTGAAGAGCTCTATGTAAAGCCTTGTTTCCAGAAGCTCCAATACTGCCCCAAGCCCTTCACCCGAAAACCCACCAGAACCTACAGAAGGGTTGGTTGTGACCCCTTGGTTATGGAGCATCCCCCTTAAACAGCAGGTAGTTGGATCCCCAATGCCCAAGGAAACCCTAAACCCTAAACCCGAACTGCATCGGTCTTTTGGAAACCCCGCGGCCCCGAAAAACCCAAACCCTGAACCCTAAACCCCTAAACCGTGACCCTACTAAACCCTACACCCCTAAACCCCTCAACCCAAAACCTAAACCCCTAAACCCCTACACCCTAAACCTAAACCCCGAAACCCCTACCCCCGAACCCTAAACCCCTAAACCCCTGCACCCTAAACCCTGAACAACCAGAAGAGCGGCCAGGCTCGCCCAAGAGGAGTGGCACCAAAGTGTGCCGAGGCCATGGGGCTTTGCTTGAAAGCCAGAAGAGAGTTTGGGGTTTAGGGGTTCGGTTAGGGTTTGGGGTTTAGGGTTTAGGAGTTCAGGGGTTTAGGGGTTTAGGTTTTGGGGTGTCAGGTTCGGGGGTTTAGGGTCAGTAGAGCCTCCGAAATGGTTGTTCAGCTATCTTTGCTGTTGCTGCGGCACCATATTTCTTTGCAGAGGGTCGTCACTGTCCCCAAGCTTGCAATGCACATCTACTGAGGGCTGCCATTGTGGGGGTCTGCACAGAGACTCGCTTTCGTCATGACGGATACATACAAGCCTGAAGCCAATAAAGCTTTGCATAGAGACCTCTGACAGGGTGCAGCTCCCGCAGACCTTCTGTGGCGTGCCTCGGTCAAGAATTTGAGCCCCGGAACATGTTCTGAAGTGTCTAGTGGAGTATATTGACCTAGTAGTAGAGTAGGCCTATATAGTCCTTATATTCTGAAAAAGGTTAACCTTTGGTTCCCCATGATATCCGACAAGTAGGTTGATGACCACGTAATGCAGATGCACATGCCGAGAAATGATCCTCGCATACAGGTCGCTGCTCGCAAACAGAACAAACATCCAATTCCAACACCCTGAACTGGTCCTTGAGCCATAACCCTAAACCCTAAAATCCCAAACGCCAAAGCACTAAACCGCGAAACCCTAAAGCCCTAAAGCGCTAAACCGTAAACCCTAAAGCCGTAAAAGCCTCTTGGTTTGGACACATATGGAAGTTTCCGAAAATAGGGGTACCTTATTTGGGGGTCCTGATAATAAGGATCCTACTATTTGGGGTGCTATACTAGGGTCCCTTATTTTCGGAAGTCCCCATATGGAAGTTAGGCACCTCCACACTCGGGCGCACCCCATGATCTCCCCAGTTGGGAATCTATGCATCATGTTTCCGGTTTAGGGTTTAGGGCCACATACACAAAGCAACCGTGGTGACATACCCACATGCATACATACATTCGTGCAGAATTACTCAGTTACATATATACATAACATAACATACAGACAGACAAACATACACACATACATGCATACATACATACATACATACAAGCGTACATGGACACGTAGCTCTGACTTGTTTTGAAATTTTGGGGAGGGGCAAGGGTGCTATCTGTAATCTCTGGCGGACCTTGAGTGTGAGACCCACTTCGAGGACAGTAGAACTTGTGGTCGTGATGACACATGGGGTAGGTTGACGATGCTAATATCGAAGCAGATCATGATGACGATGATGGCGACGTTTCATGTCAAGCTTTGCACGAAGTAAGTATTCAAGTACTCTACCACAGTCGCTGACAACATCATTATCATGTTCATCATCATGAACATCGTCGTCATCAGGAAGATCGCCGGTCGTCGCTAGCATCTTTTCATGTCCTTTTCCTTGGCCATGGTCATCACCGTCGTTCCGTTCTTCGCCGTGATCTTGATTGTATTTCATTCCCTGTTGGTTTTGGTCGTCGTCAATAACCAGGTGAAGGAAGTGTTGCTTGCCCTCCGCCTCGGTATCGCTTTTCTCATATCGTCATCCTCGAATGCGTCTTCCTTTGTTTGGATGTCACGCTCGTTCAAAACATGTATTTCCGCCATATATATATATATACATATATATATAGAGAGAGAAACTAACGTGTGAATGTATATGTATGTATATATATATACATACTTACATACGTAAATACGTATATACGTACATACATGCATACAGACAGACAGACTGACGGACGGACGGACCGACAGACAGACGGACAGACGGACAGACATACATACCTGAACACTCATTTGAATAGCTGTATATACGTATAATGTACACATAGCAATTTGTGCACATGCAGACATACATATACACATTCAAGCAGACATACTTACGTACGGACATACATATAGACGTATAGGATGTAAATGAACATTCAGATTCTCTTATTCGTTTATGTAAAAACGGGGCCTTCACACACACACATTTACATATATATATATATATATATATGTATGTACATGTGTACATATATACATATAAACATGCATGTGTATGTATGTATACATATATATAGATATAATCTACATGCACTTTCAATGCCTCATGGCGAAGTGCAGGGGTGGAGCGCTTCTTGACCGCCGCGGACCGCGCGCTCCTCACGCGCGTGGTGCAGGATGCAGGCACGGCTGAAGGCCCCGACTGGTGCCCTTGATGCAGCGTGTTTAAGGCTTTATTGTTTAAGGCTTAAGGGGCTCAGATTCGGGGATGTTTAGGGCAGGCTAGGGTTTGGGATTTTGGCGGGGTTCGCTTGTAATTGTCCGGTGTATGAGGCTATTGCCTTCAGCCATTGAAAGCCGGCCCCGGATTTTCGGATTTTCAGTTGGATTTGGATTACAGGTTGCTCATACCAGTGCCAGACACGTATGTCAAGCCCAAAGCCCGAACTTCGCGAACCTGTCTTTGGCTAACGGCTTGGGCGTTTGGCTCCGTCCAGTGGCCTCACTAAGTTGCACCCTCCTTCGAGGTGCAGAGTAGCGGCTGAAACACGCGACCAGACTTGCTGCTGGAAGTTGCACGACCTCTTAGCGTGATATCTCAAAGCCTCTTGCATCAAAGTTTTTGACGGCATAGACCTGATGCCAGCCCTGAAATGTGTGTGTGTGATATGTCAAGGCTCCTGACACCTTCAGGGTATTGAGCTATTGAAATACCGGTTGCAGGTGTTAGGTTTTAACATGTTGGAGTTTAGTTGTGATGGGGTCTCTAATCCTACACCGATCTGTTTTAAAGAGCTCCATGTTTGAGTTGTGAAGGGAAGGAAGCCCTAAGATTGTAAAAGTACCCAAATAGTAGGGTTTTCAATGTCCACAAACCATTCAGAGTATGGATCTTGGGAGCAAAACCCCTGAGATTTGGGTACTTAAACCATTCAGAGTATGGTATGGATCTTGGCAGCAAAACCCCTAAGATTTGGGTACTTGGACCCCCGGGGAAGACGTCCCTCAAAACGGCAGGCGACGTTTTCGCACAGCTCGTGGAGGCTCCAGAGCACGATCGGTCGCAGCGTGGAGTCGGAAGTTTAATCAAGGGCAGGGTGCATGCACCCAAATAGGGCTCCTTTCAGGGTTCCTGTAAAGGGTACCATAAGGCTTTAGGGAATTTTGGTGGTATATAAGGGTCGGGGTGTGCGGATGTGGAGCCCGCCCATGAACACAAAGTTATCCCCCCGACCCCCCCCTCGCCCCTTCGCCCCTACTTGGAGGCCCAGGAGACTTAGTAAGTAGGTTAGAAGTAGGGTTATAATTAGAGTAACTCCTTTCAGGGTGCTTTTAACCCTACTTCTAACCTACTTACTAAGTCCCCTGGGCCTCGAAGTACGCTCTTTCATGTTGAATCTCTGCGACGAGGTCCATAGAGATTTTTCCAGGGTTTACCCATAGGCCCCAAAGTAGTTCCTCTTGGGGATTACCTTATAGGATTCTACATATGAACCCCCAAACGGAACTACTATGGGGCCTATATGGATAAGGCGTTCGGTATTGGCAGGCTGTCATGTTGCTGCTTCCATGGCCCAGGTTCGCAGGTTTTCTTTTGCTCTTACAAACTTGGGTTCTTTTCACCAGAAGTTAGGACAACTCCCATCCACATGTATGAACATCCATGCACACCCGTTTCTGTCAGTCAAGCTACTTACGGGACCCTTTACTGCAAACCCGATTTCAGTCCCTGCACCCCGCTGCCCACAACCTGCTCAGGGACTGCGGAAGCTGACTGGCTGCGAACTGAACGAGGCCCATGGTCCTGATGCGAGCACAAGCCGCAAGTCAAGGCTTCGGGTTTTCTCACAACTTCAACATTCGATGCCCAGCCTCCGAAGACCATGCCTAGAGAGGTAAATTTTAACAGTGTCTGAATGTAACCCTTTATGCTTCGCGCAGAGGTGTCCGTTTAATTGTATATGAAGTGGTTACAGGTTTGATCGTAGACTACGACTGCGTGTTCCTGTTGAAAACCACCGGAAGGTGTTTGTATGGCAAAGCTTCTGATATGCTCTGCTAATATGTTTCACCCTGTCGTGATGAAGAGCCTACTTAGGCACTCGCGGGTTGCAAGTAGGCAGTGTATTCTGCTACACAAGAGTAAGCCACACGACACCCTGCAATGTCAGATACTCTTCTTTCTCCTTCAATACGGCATAGGCAACTGTTTTGCGGTCGTGATATTCAAGGTTGCCTTCTAAATGCTTGACTGATGTTCCTCCTCAGTATACATATATATACATATATATATACACCTCGAGGTATTCCCGCGCTTGTTTTACGTGCTCCAGTTTTCTGTTTAAAGATATTGCTTTTCAAAGTCTAGTTTTCTCACATGCTCATTCTAGTTCTGAGAAGGTCCTCTCAGCGTCGCGTTTCGTGCCACACCCACTCAATGCGCTGGGCCTCCATTTGCTCCTCTGGCAGCATATGTTTTGCGCGCTAGATCCAGAGGTTTGAATGCTGGCACGCCGTCAAAAAGCCTCTAAAGCCGTCGAAGGCGAAACAAACCGAAATTCCAACATCCATAAATTTCTGGAGTTGATCTAGGAATCTAGGCTTGCTGAGGAGTCGGGCGCACCGCCAACATATACACTTGGTACTTGGTACCCTCCTAAGCCCTTAACTCTCTGATAGTCCTTGTGCCTGCATTGCCTTAATGACCCTAAACTATGGGAATTATGGTATATTCCTTATTATGGGTAATGCAGGATTTATATCATCAACCGTAGTCCTGTCTGTGCTTCGGCAGACAGCAGAAAGGTTTCTCCTGAGCCGATACATCAGGATGAGCTAAGACCGGCTCACTGAATCGGTACTCTATTCTATAGTATAGTGTAGTATATTAAACCCTAAACCCTAAGCCCCTAAACCATTATAGTACATAATCTATGATAGTAAATAGTTTTGGACATGTGTTTCTGTGCTCGTTCATGTGGCTTTTCGGGTTTAGGGTTTAGGGTCGGCTTGGCAGGGCTTGGGTTTGGATTCGGGTCTGAGGCTTTGGAACCGCAGTCTCCGCACTTGTCTCAGGCAAGAAGGGATCCTTTAAGGGTTCCTTTAAAGGGCACCATAGGGTTTAGGGGTATTTGGGGGTATAGAAGGGTCCATGTACCCAAATAGTATATACTTTTGCCTTAAACTAGTCCCTATATAAGTGCTTTGGGGCCAGAGTATATACACTATTTGGGTACATGGATCCTTATGGATTGTGGCACGGTGGAAGGACTGTGAACATGCATTGCCTGGTGCGACCTCGGAGCCTTCCAGCATGGCGAGTTCATGGTTTACTCTAAACGGCTTACCACGTAGGAGTTAATCCACTTCCGTATAAATCCACTGTGCCTAAACTCCGTAATTGTTGGCCGGCCCTGCAATCGTGTCCGGGTTGCACAACGATGTGCAAAGCTGAAATCATACTTAATGGAACCCGACCCGAAAAACTCAGGACCCTGTTACCCATTCCTCATATCGTAAAGAACTCCCTATGCCCTCTGCGACGCCACAACCTGTTGCCCGTAGGGCCCCAGCTTTACAGTCCAGGCTGCGCAGCTTACTCGCGGAGCGCATGGCAGATGCCAGGGCTCTAGAGCGAGGTGCCCTGTGATTTGCCAAGAAGCGTTGCCCTCCTCCGCTCTGCTCCTGCCACGACGACGACTTCTACTGCTTCTCCTGTTGCTTCTACTGCTGCTAATTACTGGTGCCAATCCTACTGATTATTGCGACCATCGCCATTGCCGCCACCACTAGCACTACATCCGCACCTAGCACCACCAGCAATACCAGTACGAATGCGACTCCGCCGTCCCAGCAGCAGCAGCACCACCCCACCGAACCGTCCCACTGCCACCGCCCGCCGCCGCCACGACCAGCAGCAGCAGCAGCAGCTTCATTGCCTTGGTGTTAGAAGTACCCACCATCATCATGACCACCATCTAGTCTCCTGTGAACAATAAGAATCATAGCCGATTGTCAACATGGCCCTGACTGTTGTCATCACCATCTCCGTCATCACCAACGGACCTTCGCCTCTCTTGGTATCAGACGCAATATCCACGGTGTCGGAATTCATCGCGTCAGGCACCCAGTCAGCATTATTTGGAAGTGTGGTTACAGCCGGCAAGCGGCAGTGAGCATTGAGGGAATGTATGAATCGTCTACATATCTGTATTTTGTAATGCTCTAGATCATTGCCGCTTCTTCTTGATATGCCCGTATAAGACCCTCATGATCAGAGCCAGCAGAATCCTAAACCGTAAATCCTAAACCCTAAACCCTAAACCCTACCCCAAGGTGACACCCAAGAGGCTCCAAGTGTCGTCATTCCTGCACCAACCGACGCAGAACGCTGTGCTTCTTTTGGGGATGAGGGCTTGGGGTTGAATAAGGGCTGAGGGTTTAGGGTCTTAGGGTTTAGGGTTTAGGGCCCTAAACCCTAAACCCTAAACCCTAATAGCATCCCTCAGGGTTCTGTGATACGGTTATGTGCTATATGTCAAGTATAGTAATGTAGGAACCTGATTAAGAAACCCTGGGCCTATAACCCCAAAATAGGGAACCCTAATAAAGGCCCTTAATCAGGTTCCTACATTGTACCCCAAGACCCTATTCCGGGTAATGAGGGCCGGATATTGCCACTACACCTGTACGACACGCATGGGGGCCATCGTTGGTGAAAAATGCGTTAGTTTACGTTTCGTGCTAATATGCATCTAGGGTCTATATGTTTCAGATAGGCATATCAGGACTTTTTCGAATTCATCGTCAAATCGTCCAGTGACCATGCAGGATGCAGCTCCTCAGAAGCAGAAGCCACTCGCAGTCTAAAACTCCTCAACCCTGAGCCATCACAAACCTCAAACCCGAAGAATGCAGCCCTGAACCCGGATCAGTCCTCACCGGCCAGGCTTTGACAAGCATCCGGACTATCCGACATGGTCCCGCCAGGGCTTGCTCATGAAGGCATCGGGTTCTCGGTCCGTTTTGGGTGGTCACGCAGCAAGGTTGCGGGTGCAGGTTTCGTTTTTCAGAGTTCGTCTGCAGGCCTTGCGGCTACTGGCATGGGTTAAAAATGTGGGACCAAAGTCGCCACAGTTGCTACGCAACGTACAGCAGTGAAGTCATGCCTCTCTTTCATCGGTCTAATCTCTGGGGGTCCCCTAAGTGTCCATGTACCCTAATAGTACTGGTATATACTTTGGCCCCAAAGTACCTATATAAGAACTACTTTAAGGCCAAAATATATACTATTTGGGTACATGGACCCGTAGGGGACTGCGACAGGTGCTACAGTTTGCTTTGCGGACGAAACCCAACTCCTCCCGCGCAAATCCCGGAAACTGATCCATTTCATCGACGCTGTTACTTCGTGTCGAAGACACATGCCACCCAGTTCTCCCCAAAGCAGTCTAGAAAGCACCAAGTTTGTGATCCATAACCAAGCCCTACACTCCCCAAAGGCTCTGAACAAACAGATTCAAAGCCAAGAAGCTCAGAGAGGACCTGGACGATCCAAAGCTGGGCGGCGACAAGGCATTGCATGAATGCTAGGGTTTAAACTTGTTGGGTTTAGGGCCTGAGCTCTTTAGAGTATTCTGGGTAGCGTTATGCAACTTGCAACTCGACCAGGTAATTCAGAAGCGCCAAAAGCCCCCTCAGGGTGTGCAGCAGCTGCTTCGCATGGTTTCCGGCGAGGACGGGAGGGCAAGCCAGCAGGGGCCTTCGAATGCGGCAGCTGTATTTCCGGTCCTGGTCGTGTTTGCTTCAATACGAGCCCACAACCCGTGGTGACAGGGATTGCACACTATTGTACTACAGTCTGTGTGCAAGGTGACGATGAGTACAATGCGACTCTTAGTTGTCCCAACAAGCCGGACGATTGGCACTTGATTTCTCTATGCCCGACTCCTTGTGTGTCCTTGCGTTTCCCTCGCGACGACGGCCATTCCATTGTAGTGTCTCGAGAAGGTCACCGGAAGGTGTAAGAGTGCATCTATATCTGCCTGCCTGTATGCGTGTAGATGGGGGGAAGACCCGAAGCAAGGACTTAGCCATGCGTGTAGATGGGGGGGAGAGCCCAAAGCCACGACTTAGCCATGACTTAAGCGCTTGCCTGTACGGCTGCTGATGTTTTTTTTTGGAAGCTTTCGTCACCACCGGCATTTATGGCGCATTAAGGACTTTCAAACCCTGCACTCCCCCCCAAGCCCGAGACCCAACTTCAAATTCATACTAACCCAGAACCTCCATAATTGAATCCTGCATGATAAGGGATGGCACGTGCGCATTCGGGAAGTCTTAGAAGCTTCTAGTCTAGCTTAATGTAGGAACCTGATTAAGAAACCCTGGGCCTATAACCCCAGAATAGTAGGATTCGTATAAGGAACCCTGGTAAAGGCCCAAGGTTTCTTACTCAGGTTCCTACATTAGAGGTTTCACGACCATTCCTGCTGCAGGCTTCCGGATCTTTCGGACTTGGAGTTAATATAGGAGCCTAAATAATTACCA
>BGNK01000254.1:97552-125648 GCA_003297005.1 Symbiodinium sp. clade A Y106 | reverse complement strand
TGAAATATGCTTGGTCACGGTTGCGCTTTTGCGCACTCACGGATTTGAGGCTCTTCTTCCGAGCATCGTGCTTCCCAGTTGGCAAATCTGGGTTGAAGCTTGCAGCACATGAGGACCTTGGATGGCATGTAGACCCGTAGACGGAAAATTCCCTTCTCTCTCCGAATATCTTTCTGATTCCCTATCTGTCTCTGTTTCTGTTTGTCTTTTGATGGAGTGCTCCAGTTGCAGCAAAGATTCTTTCCATCTATGCACTCGCCGCTCAGCAACCGGCCCTGAAAGTGCGGAAGGGTCCGGTCCTGATGTATCACCATGTACATCGTGGAGCCAGGCGGCNTGCTCCAGTTGCAGCAAAGATTCTTTCCATCTATGCACTCGCCGCTCAGCAACCGGCCCTGAAAGTGCGGAAGGGTCCGGTCCTGATGTATCACCATGTACATCGTGGAGCCAGGCGGCAATGGGAGCTTGGCAGTCAGCTCCGCAGGCAAAGAGGTCGAGGAACTAATCAAAGCTCTGGATGCTCGTGATGCTTCATCGGATGGTGGCCGCGAAGCAAGGGCAATCGACTCTGCTCGCTCCCGCTCCTGGAATGCTTCGATATTTGTCATATGGTGCCTAGGGCCTAGGAACAAATTGGCACCAGCCAGTCAAAAAGAGAGAGAGAGAGACAGAGAGAGAGAGCGAGAGAGAGAGAGAGAGAAAGTCGAGAGAGCGAGACATCATCTTAAAGGCTGCAATTCAGAAGTGGCCTCCTCCTGAGCATCGCCATCAGACTCGGCGTCCATCTGCCCAACGAGCAGCTCTCGACAAGCATTCGTCGCAGCATCCTCGTCTAGCTCGTCCCACTGGATCTCTGCCTGTTTGCTTCGGTGGTTGGACACAATTGTTGGGCAATCAGGTTTGATAATTCCGTGCCTCATCGGCCGGCTCGGTCGTCTTGTCTTCTTCTTTCTTCTTTCTTCGCTCCTCCTGCTTCTCCAGCATCTTCAAGACCTCGTTGATTTTCGTTTCGCTGCACTCTGTCTGGATGCTGTCCATCGTGAGAATTCTCTTGATGCGTTGTCCTTTCGTGGTGTTCTTCGGCATTCGGATGCCTGAGGCCTCCATGAAACTCGTCAAGTTGGCCGCCGTAAGCTTCACGATATTCCCCGATTGCACCAGCCAGGCCATCAAAGAAAAATCCTGTGATCCCCGTCGCAAGATGAGGCTCGAGCCGCATTTCGCGGCCAGGGCAGGCTCGCACAGGTGGATCGTATAGCCATAAAACCGCACCTTGGATTCATCATATTCATTAACAGCCCGCGGCACCCGAAACCCTCGAATCAAGAGTCAATTGTCGAAGAGCCTCGTCTGCCTTGACGAGCAGCTTCTTGACTAGATTCCTGCGTCAAACTCTCAGTTGATCAGACCACACAAGAAGCATTGGTTAGAGCCCTGCCTCCCAATGTTCAATGTCAGTGCGGGGGTGCTCTGGCCCTCTGACAAAGGATCGTCAATGCACTCGGCTTCCATGGGGACTCGGGTCTCGTCCATCTCCATCTCGGGCAGGGGGCCCCTGAAGTTGTAGGACAGCTCCTTGAGCTGCAAAGCCTGGAAATCAAGTTTGTCTTGTGTAGTTGCACTTCACACAAATTCTCTGCATGAAGCCATGAAATGCTTATCGCTTTGATGGCCAACAAGCATTGAGGATTCCCGGCGATCGCCCGGTGCTGATGTAAAAGGCATCATGATGCCGGAACATCGTCCCTGCAAACACAGTCTCGGACACCCAAAAAGACTGCATCTCATTCGCCAGCTCCCGTCCTTGCCTTGGTGGTACAACTGCATGAAACACTGAGCTCTGGATCTTGTTCCTGCGTCGGAGCCTCTCTGTTGCCCTCTCCTTCTCTCTTTCTCTCCCTCTCCCTCTCTCTTCCTTCATTGTGCTTCCACCAGGAAGCACGTATTAAATCGTGTCATGAATGTGTGACGAGAGAGAGCGAGAGAGAGAGAGAGAGAGAACAAGACAGGACGAGAGAAAGAGAGAGAGAGAGAGAGCGAGAGAGAGAGAGAGAGAGAGAGAGAGAGAGAAGAGAGAGAGAAGAGAGGGACAGGGAAGCCTAGTTCCCTCTTCGCTCTCTCTCTCTCTCTCTCTGTCTCTCTCTCTCTCTCTCTCTGTCTCTCTCTCTCTCTCGCTCTCGCTCGCTCGCTCGCTCGCTCACGGTCACGTGTCCATTGCAAGCAGAAGGCGACTCTGCCATGTTCAATGCCCACATACAGTTCAACGACACGTGGTTGTGATGAAAGGCAGATGTAGAGGCAAACGGCTTGCAAATGCTGTCGTAGGCCACGTTCTTGCCTTGCAATCGAAAATTTCTGATTGCATCTCCGACACCCCAGAACACCAAGGAACTTCACATCTGCTCTAGAGAGGGACAAGCTGAGAGACAGGTTCACCGAGAGACCAAACGGAGCGAACTTTGGAAAACGAGAACACAAGCTACCATCTTTCATCCAAGTAGCAGGTGGGGGCAGAGGCGGGGTTGAAGATCTTGGTCTTCAAGGCCGGGACCTGGGCTCCAGCCCAATCCTCTTTGCTCAGCTTTAGCGCCTCCGGCGAGGAATCGCCGATGCACAGTCTGCGATGAAGCCCGCGAATGGCCACTGCCATCAGATTTGGGAGGCTGCCCACATCACTCTGCCCCGATCGCCGGACTGCCGATGTCATCTCCTTGAACAGGGATTCGATGTTCGATGACCAAGCGACCTCTGGCATCCATGCCAAAGTGAGGCTCAGGGCCTCTGAATGCAACTTCCATTCATGCTTCTCCCACACAGTCATCAGCTCCCTGTACGACTGATATCGGACATAGCGGCAAATCTCGTGCAATTCGCATGCGGTCGCCTGCTTGGCTTCCAATCGCAGCACCATTCGCCACTCAGCTCGCATCTCGGTCAAGATGCGAAGTTGCATCTCAGAATCTGCTTCGGGTGCGATCAATGCAGCCGCTTTCGACGGGCAGCTCCGAAGGTAAAGGAAGTACTCTAGAAGCTCCTGACATGTGGCTAAGTACATGTTCAGGCATTCCACGAGCACTGTCTGGAACGTGGAGCTCCGGCGGAACTTTAATTTCATAACCTCAGCAGAAAATCTAATGAACAGTTCAATGTGTGATGCTCAGAATGCTCAACCCATGATCCCCACACGGATGTGGCTAAGGTGGCACGATGCTAATAGTTAAACGAACAAATAGTTATGATATTGTTGTGTGCCTCGACCGAATGGAAATGCCCAGCTTCGCCGACACCGTCGCGATGATGTTTCTGAATGAATACTGCTTTCACTAAGTACGGTAAACCAACACAGCCAACCATCCCACAACAAGGTTTGGGCCATGCACCACTGGTTAGACAGGCTATGACAAACATCGGAAGCATTTGCTCGGCAATTCCCGACGACGATGATCATTGTTAACGTCCTGGACTGAATTGGTTCTTGCTTATGTCAAACCCTACACCCGTAGGCCCTGTGGATACACCGACTTGACCGACTGTTCACCGAGCTGGCTCAGGGTCATTAATGATTGTTTTCGGTTTGTCTGGGGTTTGGATGAACCGCACATGTCGGATAGATGGGTTGACACTCATTCGGATTGCGTGGTTCCGGGTGGAGAATAGTTAAGACTCCATATACCTCGGCCCCCCTGCTGAAAGCTTTTATTTGGTTCCATATCACAATGACAAATAAACCAATATTGACTGGGATAGATAAAATTCGCGGAAGCTGAAGATTGAGTCTAGCGGCCAGCCCATCGATGGCCGCGTCCGGCTGCATGTCTAGCACCTTCGAGGAGAGGCAATCCGTCGCCAGGGCCGAAAGCTGCGTCTCCAAATCATTGCTGTTGGCTTGCACCGTGAAGTTGTGCAGGGCCATCTTTTTTGATTGCACTTGTTGCTTAGTTGCAGCACGACATTCAACTGCAGTTGCCACGTCATTCTATCCACCACAACGTCGCGAACCCATGGTGCAGCTGAAACACAAGATGCAAGCATAGCTCCTTAAAAGGAGTGACCACCTTCTTGGCGAAGCGGAAGATCGAGAAGAGCAGCTCGTCCATGAGTGCCTGATCAGAGGCTTGCGGTCAGTATTTGTTTGGATGCTTTGGGTGTAAGGACACGGAGTGCAGGCCTTGACACACTTCTCCACAGTCTTGTCTTGACAAGACATACTCTCTCTCTGCACCACATCCATGTTCAGCGGGTTCTTGCCCACCTGTTCGGAAGCTCGGGCGTGGATCTGTTAGGGTTTGCGGTTTAGGGTCTAGTCACTAGTCTAGGAATAATTAAATTATTATTATGAATTAATTAAGTAAACTACATAGTAATGCGGGGATTATTAGTAATTTCAGTAGTAGATAAATGTCACTAGGGCTGCGATAGGGTATCATCGAATTAAATAGGTCCGCGGCAGCAGAAACCGTGACCAGCTACAGAGCCCGGCCTCAAGCGAACTCCATAGGATCAATAACAATGTGGAAGACATTTGAAATGTCGCTGCTGTGTGGGCCCACGAACACCATCGAGACCACGAGAATGACTCGCTGTTGTACCTTGGGCTCATTCATTGTTGAACCATGTAACACTAGTAGCTATAACACAATCCTTTGCCCTGGACTATCTATCAGAATGAACTAGCTCATATTCAAAACACAGCACTCTCTCTCTCTCTGTCGTCAGACATTCATGACATGATTCAATAGGTGCTTCGTAGTGCCTAGGAAGCACCTATTAATTAAACCTGGTTCCATCATCTCTCTCTCTCTCTCTCATAATTACTGCCCAAATCAAAGGCCGAGGCCCACTATAGATCCGAAAGAAGTGGGAGGATTCCTGAGAATGTATAGTGGTGCATCCCAGCCACTTCATTGTCTTGCCCAGGATCTCGATTGTCCTGTCGAAGTTCAGCTTCGCATCGGAGGTGTGGGGCAGGCCGTTCCTCGGTTGGCTTTAGATTCTGTCGGTGAAGGACTAATTCATCATCCACTCATGCAGACGATTCACCGACAGTGTATTCCAGACTAGGAAGCCTAGTCTCTCTCTCAGGATATCCCTGCTGAAGAGCTCCATCAACACATCATCTGGATGAGCCTCGACCATCAGTGCAGAAAGGCATGCAACTTGCAGGCTATAGGTGAAAGCAGCACCATTCATAATTGAAATTGCATAAGCTTGCGGCAGAGGTACAACTTCCAAGTACCGTTCCCCAGCCTCCTTCAGGGTAGAAGCAAAGTTGCTGGTATTCCAGGGGCTTTTCTTCGCCCGGAAGAGCCATCCACTCAGCAGCGTCATTTCTGGGCACAGGGACAGAAACTTTAGGTTGAAAGGCAACAGCAAAACCGATGGAGTTACAGAGCATATGCCGGAGAAGGGTCTTTTGACCAGCTGGCTGCACGACGTCGTTCTCCCACAGTGTGCGTGAAGTTTGTGACTCAGGTCAGCACAGCCCAACACGAAACTGCTGTAGACTGTAGGAAGCACAGCAAAATGAAAGAGGATATTTACCTTGCAGCGGAGCGGCAGCTCGTCGCGTACAAACCCGATGCTGGCATTCGCACCCGCAAGGAATTGATATGCAGCGTAAAGCGGTCCTCCTTGGTCCGGGCAAAGGACGAGTCTCAAGTGGTCGTGCCCATCCATAATGGTGTCCCATCGGCACTTGCCGCTCTCTTTGTTGATGACGTACGACAGACACTTATCGTTGAGAGCGTGCTGTTGGCGTTCTTCGTTATCCCCATCGACAGAAACACAGGGGCAGCTAGGAAAGATGTCGTCCAAGCTGAGTCCGATATGGTCGAGGGCATTGGCCACAGCCTTCAACTCCTGCTTCGCAGACAAGCGATCTTCTCTCAGAGCACCGAGAGCTTTTGGCCTCGGTCATGCTGATGAACTATCTGACAACACGAGCAGCTAGCAAGAACACTTGATTTCAGTTGTTCTTAAGTGCTGCCAGGGACAGCTTCTTTTTCTCCTGCTTGCTCGTGGGCTCAGCCAGCACTGATTTCGTATGGCTCTCGGCCACCAATTTTGCCACCCCGAGCTTCTGAGGTGCTGGAGCACTGCTAGGCAGCAATGTTGATAATCTCTGCAATGTACCAACACTGAGATGATTCGGAAGCCCGAAGACCGGCAACCATACCTTAGGCAAACTGAATCAGGGCCCCCGGGACTCAATGCGAACCAGCTAGTAACAGGAACAACCCGATTTGCAGCCTAGGCTCATCGTGCTTCGCCTTCGGAGAGGCGTCACAGATGATTGCCAGCGACTTGTGTCGCATCTCATCCAGAGCCTGGGTTTAGGGTTCGGGGTTCAGGGTTTAGGGTTCAGGGGTTTAAATTAATATTAATAACATTATTATAAAGGGTCTACTTTAGGGTGCCTTTTGGGTTAGTATCGGATTCGTGGGCCTGTTGCGTCGTGACTTGGGTCTTGGCGAGGTAGCGGTGCACGAAATCAGCAGTCGTCCTGACAATCGCGTGGCCATTAAATTGCAGCCAAGCTATTTAATTAATCTATGTATTAGAACCATAATTAATTTAGAAAAAAATATGCGGATCACTGCCCGGTCCTGTTGTAATGCGTGGGACACAGGGCATCGAGCCCGACATCCTTTAAGCTCGCATCTCCCTGTTTGCTGAGAAACCCACCACCACGTGATAGAAATCGTGCTACAGCCATCTCTGCTTTGGGTTTGCTCTCGAGCTTCAGTCTTCGCCCATCCCTGGTCGAAACAAAGAAGCAGCTGTGGTGAAGTTACACACAGGAACCCTTGCAGCCCCAAGTACAAAATATCTGAAGCTGAGGATCTTCGTCGCTGGATGAAACTCATGGTCTGCACTGATGGGCGGCAGCACATCGGTCGTCACTTCCGTCGTCGATCTTTCAGCAGCTTGGCTCAGAAGATGTATGAGCCGTCGCTGCACTCGACCGTAATTGTTTGCATCCTCGAGTGAGGGGTGCTTGAGTCGGCAGTGGGATAGGCCTATCACGGCCTGCTGTTGTGGTGAGTCTTAGCAATTAGGCTAAGTGGCATCCAGAGGCTCATTGTGGGGCACCCGAAGCAAAAACCACACCACTGATGCCACTTTCAGGCCTCCATCTTTAGGGTCATGAGAATCTGGGACGGACATGTAAAAATTACTACTATAATTCGTAATTAGTCTATTAGTTATTACTTACATTAAACAGGACGGACCTGCTTCCGCCGGCTGCTCCACGACCTTGCAGGCATTCCACCTGCACGGGTTGAAGGCACGAGTGGGTCGCGAGTTCAGGGTCGATTACAGTGATTGCCAAAGCTTTCCAAAGGACCTCTGCATCAGGCCCGCATACTTCAAGAAAGTGTGCCATGAGGCCCACGACACCAAGCCTCTTTTGACTCGAAGCAAGCCTTAGATAGCGGGTGCACCCATGTCAGCAGCAGCAGGAGCAGCAAAAGCAGCAGCAAGCGGCAGAAGCAAGTAGGACCCTAGTCTAAAATTTCAAAACCGACCATAGAATTCAAGCCCAGCGACAATCCGCGTTGTTCGGCATCAAAGCCACATCGAAGCTTCCCACAATCGTGGAACCCAAGATGACATCCAAGGTTTGTGCCGCCGAAGCTTGAATTTCGGGTTTGCAGCCCCGGGTTTGCAAAACATAGGCTGCCTGCACCGAGGCTGCAAATCAGTGCAGCACAGTGTTGCTTGAAGTTTGAGCAGTTCTGGAATGAATCAAGTAGTATGCAACCAAGCGACCAGAAAAATTGCACCAGGGTAGGTGAGTCCGTCGAATGGCAGCTTGAGGCGTGGATTCGATCTGGCAACTGCACCTTTGTAGGTCGCCTTTCTAATGCAATGGACATTGACAAAATCAATCGCCCAGGCTTCGCATATATCCATCGCGAGCCCCTCTTGCCTTAGATATCACTCAGTGAGAACATGCGTGGGGCGATGTTGGGGTGCTAACTAAGTGAAACTCAGGCTTGGAAGCTGCTGCTATATTGTTTGCTGACAATTGTAGGCTGCAGACATTTTCGAGAAGAAGTTGTGGAAGTGCTGCAGTCGTTTGCTGACAGACCAGAGCTCTTCAGCTCTGAAGAGAACTTTGTATCCTTGGATGTCCTCGAAAACCTGTGCACCGTGGCATTGCATGTAGGTTCCAACAAACAAGTCAAGCCCTCGTCTGTGGCGAAAAAACCAGCCCTCCCAAGCGTGTGCCTTGTGTAGCTGCAGTACTCCTTTCTTTGCAGTGCTGCAGGCCAAGTAGAGGGTCTCGTAGTCGGAATACTCTGTCCCAGGACTACCGCTGCTATCCGAACCTGGCACCGCTGGCCGGGCTTCTTCATCTGCTGCGACAGGAGCAAGCTGGAAGAGTCTTGGCCGAAGCCACAGACCAAGGGAAGTCGCCGTTTCACGGCAGGTTTTCAAAGCTTCCTGACAAACAGAACATCCATGTTGCAGCATCAGAAGCCTGGTAACACCAGACAAAACATATAGTTAAATAGCGGGGCCTCCCAATCATTGGCGGAGACATTGAGGTGGCCCAAAGGTTTTCCGTCTTGGAAGCAGCAATCACACCATTCTATTTTCTTGAGGATGCTCAGCTTGAGCTCCTCTCTTTCAGCGGATAGATCAGGAAGCCTCAGATTCAGATCTAATAGTATTTGGCACAGGGAGCGAGCACGTTAAAGGGAGCGAGCACGTTGCCTGGATGGCAGCACAAACCGAAACTTATGAGCCGAAGCTCTCGCACAGCTTCTTCAATCTTCCCTGCAGCCAGGATTTGGCTGTCATTGGTCGCCTCGGCTGGCTGGTCGGGACCCGCGGCCCGGCCGCAAAAAAACAGCCTAGTACCGCACCTCGGCCGACAGAGAAACCCGAGCGAGCACGTACTCCAGTAAACGGTTTTGTGTCGAGCGAGCATGCAACTTTCGCTGGCGTTTTCACACTCAATGGCTGGTTTGGTCCGTTTAACAGAAGAGCATGCTCGCTCAGTTTTTTTTCCGCACAGAAGCGGGCACTGGACGAAAAATTCGCGTTATACGAGCATCCTGTGTGTGAGGGAGCACTCTATGCACGATCGAGCACGTAGCGTGGGCAGCGAGCACGTAGAACGGAAGGGAGCACGTATATTGTTGCGGCAAGCACGTTGGGGTTTGAGATAGCACGGGTACTAGAAACAGAAATTGCATAATGGGCACGGGACAACGGTTTTGCCTTCTAAACTCTCTTTGCAGCAATCCCTCTGCCACNTGTTGCGGCAAGCACGTTGGGGTTTGAGATAGCACGGGTACTAGAAACAGAAATTGCATAATGGGCACGGGACAACGGTTTTGCCTTCTAAACTCTCTTTGCAGCAATCCCTCTGCCACCGAGCCAGTCTCTCCCGATCTGCCACCGAGGAGCAGCAGGGCCAGCTGGGCACCAAAGGCGAAACCAAGGCAGCACAAGCGGGTTCGAAGGGCTCCGTAGTAGTAATTGATACTTATGTAGGGCAGGTTCCGGGACAGCACGTACACATTATTCTGGTATCTGGAGGGGCCGAACTGCTTCAGTGCAGGGTTGGGTTTGGGGTGTAATTAGGGTGCAGGGTTGGTGGGATTGATTTGATTGATTCAGTCAGTACTGATATTAGTTTATTAATTTATGANTCTGGAGGGGCCGAACTGCTTCAGTGCAGGGTTGGGTTTGGGGTGTAATTAGGGTGCAGGGTTGGTGGGATTGATTTGATTGATTCAGTCAGTACTGATATTAGTTTATTAATTTATGAAGAATTTAGGAAAAGGGCTTAGGTTAGTTAGCGTTGGTCATTGTTGGGGTTCGGGGTCGGCTTACATATCATCGTCCCGAGAGGACCCAAGCCTGCCTTCTAGTTTCACCAAGAAATTCTGAAGGCTGAAGCATCTACCAGGTCATTGTGTTTATTGTCTATGAAATTATTGTATCATACAGGTTTGTTCTGTCTACTCGTTATAAATAAACATGTGTGTGTAGAATAACTGAGCATTAGTTTACTATGGAATTGACTATTGTTGCTAATATTTTGTCATTTATGTAAAGATAAATCAGTTCTGTGTTGGCTGGTGTTTATCATATTCACACGGCACTTAGCTTCTCCTCGTCCGAGAACCTATCGAATCCAGTGCGGTTCCTATTGCACAGAACATTACGATAGTAGTGGTCTAAGCTAGTATACACCACTGCTAATATTCACCGTGAGTCACTTCAGTCTTGTGATTGTGTTCCCTAGGAGCCATGACCTCACAAGCGGCGGGCATTCTCTAATTTAGACACAGAAGCATTGCAAGCCGTGAGCAGCCCGATGCTTGGCAATATCGCA
This sequence comes from Symbiodinium sp. clade A Y106, assembly GCA_003297005.1. NCBI lineage: Eukaryota > Dinophyceae > Suessiales > Symbiodiniaceae > Symbiodinium > Symbiodinium sp. clade A. The sequence continues at coordinate 115,291 of BGNK01000254.1, read as the reverse complement.
CAGCACAGGGCGGAAGTACTCTCCACATGTTTTGGCTGCAGCATGTAATCCTGCAGGGCAACTCAAAAATCCCGGCTGCACCTCTAAGATCCTGAGTCCTACTGTGCCACCACCGTAGGCAGCTTGCTTCGGAGCTTGACAACTTGAGTAGCCATGAACCTTTGTCCTTGCATTCTAGAACCTAAGAGGTGCATCCATCAGACCGGGGAGGCACTTGCTCAGCTTCCCGATTTCTTCATAGCCGGCCGGCGTGACGGTGTCACTTCCGCTGTCGTAGCACCATCTGTGGCAACCTCAGAGCAGGGCTCGGCCGAGAGCTGGAAACGTCTCGATTCACAGCTTAGGAGCACAAATGCTGCCGGCGTGCAGCTTCTGCGTTGACGGGGGGCCCCTGATTGGCACTGATCATCTTCGAGGACCATGTATCGAACATTCCCCGAGCCCTCAGAGACATCTTGAGAAAGTTGCTCCTTCTGGCCCCAAGGTGGCCGGACAGTGGACCTGCTGAGAACTTAAGACTTAATGTTTTAATTATTAATAGAGTACCCTCAACAAATCTTAGGATTAGGTAGTAGGATATCACTCGCAGGTTACAATGGCATAACCCTTGCAACCCCTTGCGAAATACTCTACTTGGACCCGGCTTACACTAAACCCCGAGTAAACCCCAAACCCCAAACAACCCTCACTTCAAATGAGCCTTCCAGTCCCAGCTTGTAATGCTCCATCTTGTGCAAGGCCTCCCTGTCCAGGGCCAGCAGCCAATAGCCAAAATCGGCCCTTAACCCAGCATCATTGCAGTATGTGTTGTATCTCAGGCACACAGCAAAGCACTTCAATAGAATTCCGAAAGCACACTTCAAGCGAGTCACGGTGAGATGTCGGACGGAATGAGCTCCAGGACATCGCGATCGAAAAGGTCGACGGTGCTCTTCAGCTTCGAGGGCAACTTGGCAAGCATGCCATCGATCCCATCCTGCTCGGTCTTCGTCTTGAAGTCACCATTAAAAACATCATCATCGTTGTCTTCATCATCCGCTGCCTCCTCCGGCTCTGAGCCAGAGCCACCGTACGGCGCCCCAGTAGGGGAGGCCTCTGAGAGCTCCTCCTCCTCCTCCTTCTCAATCTCGGGCTCGCTGGGCTCCTCCTCTTTCTCTTTCTTTGCATGCTTGCCCTTGGATCCATGGGAGCCCGAGTTCCGGTCGGCCCTGTGCGTTTGCATCTGTTTCTTGAGATCATCCGTGGATGCCTGTGCAGAGCATCTATATTTAAATCTAAAGAAATCAGGTAGGTTCCAGAAACAACAGAACTGCAGCACCACAGCCACCTTCCGGGCATCTCTCAACATGAGGTCCAACTTCTTTGCCCAGGCTTCTTTCCCACCAGGAAACTTCCTGGGTTATTAATGATTCTTGTGTGGCACACGAAGACGGTGAGATAGAAAGAGAGAGAGAGAGAGAGANAACATGAGGTCCAACTTCTTTGCCCAGGCTTCTTTCCCACCAGGAAACTTCCTGGGTTATTAATGATTCTTGTGTGGCACACGAAGACGGTGAGATAGAAAGAGAGAGAGAGAGAGAGATTGAGAGCGAAAGCGAGAGAGGGCGAGAGAGAGAGAGAGTGTGTGTGGGTGAATGAGAGCAAGAGAGAGGCAGTGACAGAGAGAGAGAGAGAAGAGGGAACTAGGTAGTGCTTCCTGGGCACTAGGAAGCACCTATCAAATCATGGCATGAATAAAAGACGAGAAAAAGAGAGGGAACTAGGTTAAATGGGTGCTTCCTAGGCACTAGGAAGCACCTACTAAATCATGTCATGAATGTATGACGAGAAAAGAGAGAGAGAGAGAGAGACAGAGAGCGAGAGAGAGAGAGAGTGACAGAGAGAGAGTGACAGAGAGAGAGAGAGAGGGAGAGAGGGAGAGAGGGAGAGAGGAATAGGGAGACAGGATAGAGAGGAGAGAGGAGAAGGAGAGGAGAGGAGAGGAGAGGAGAGGAGCGGAGTGGAGTGGAGTGGAGAGGAGAGGAGAGGAGAGGAGAGAGGGAGAGAGAGAGAAGACAGCGAAACTTCGCATGTGTTCCGGGGCTCTTGACGTGCTTCTTGTGGAGGTTCCGGATCACCGCAGAGCAGTCGTAGAGNGGAGAGGAGAGGAGAGGAGAGAGGGAGAGAGAGAGAAGACAGCGAAACTTCGCATGTGTTCCGGGGCTCTTGACGTGCTTCTTGTGGAGGTTCCGGATCACCGCAGAGCAGTCGTAGAGGGTTCTCGCAGCACAAAGTCGCAGACTGGCCGCTTGGCGGCCGGTAACTAGGCAACATGGCAGGAATCCACAATAATAGGGTCATGCGTCCAGTGTGGGATATCGGGGTAAGCATCCTGCCCTGCCGAAGATGTGTTTAGGAAGGTCTGAGATTTAGCAGCAAGCGGATTTAGGGCTTGAGTTTTGTCAAGAATATTATGATTATTATTATTATAGTCACCAACTTGACTATGAATTTTTCTGTATAGACTAATACGAAGTATCTTGCTTATATTATTAGTTAGTATCTACATGAATAGTAATATTGAGTGTAATTTAGGGAATGTCGTGGGGTGTGTTAGTTATTATGAGTTGTAGGCAAAAACTAGCAATGAGAACCTAGATCCCACTCTCACGTAGCCACTTCGTGCCCAGTTCTGTCGACCCCTTGTCAATCAATCCTGAATGCAGTGAATCAAGTGCAAACCAAGGCACGGTGCGTAACCAAATCGGCCATCCGGCGTTTCCACACAGTGCCGGCTGTCTTCATCTGGCGGTCAGGTTGCTTGGCTCGAGGCTGTTGGGGTCCAAACACAGAATGTCGCAGGAGGTTCGGCTTGTCCCAACAAGCATATGACACCAATTGGGCTTTCCATAAAACCAAGGCAGTGCAATGCAATGCTGTTTGCGTGCTTGTGTCTGAGGGGTCTTGGTAATCGGTTGGTGGTTGTGCGGCACGGTGAGCGGGCGAGTGGCCTCGTGGGTGAGTATTAACTCATTATTATCCCACCGCAATCGATCAACTGCGAGGAACACAGTCAGTATGCTGAAGCTACACACAAAGCACCTGGAACACTGCTTCCATCTGCTCTGACTTCGACTTGTTCCGCTTGGCAGTCAAGGCCCTGTCGCGGAGCAAGGACTCCTGACAATGACAATGTCAGGAGATAAATTCAAAAGGCTGAAGTGGCAGGCACACACCGTTCGGTTCAGATAAGATGCAAGCTCGCCGCCGCACTCGAACAGATCGTTCGCTATCATCAAAGGAGTGATCGCCGATAGCGTCAATGCCATCGATCTCGGCTCCAAATCGATAACATTCTGGCATTCGGCAGCACGAACCAGATCTCGCTTAGCCAGCCCGAAGGTGGCCGCCGAGTCTTCGTACTGCTGATCGCTGACCTCGGTGTCTCGGCCAGCAGACGAGGAGTCTGAGTTCTCGCTGCCTCGGATTCACAGCACACAGAAGGTCTGTAGAGCCATGCAAACCTAACAGCCAAAGCCAAAGACACAACTTCATGCAGCCAGTGGCTAGAGGACTTCTTCTTCTTGGTCTTCTTCTTGTCTTTGTCTTTCTTCTCAGACTTCTTGATCTTCTTCTTTGGCCGCTCCAAGGAGGATGCCCCCTCCAAGCCTTGGGTGCGGTGCGACGGGAACTGGNTCTTCTTCTTGGTCTTCTTCTTGTCTTTGTCTTTCTTCTCAGACTTCTTGATCTTCTTCTTTGGCCGCTCCAAGGAGGATGCCCCCTCCAAGCCTTGGGTGCGGTGCGACGGGAACTGGGGCGTGGCTGCAACAGAAAGAGTTATCTGCCAAAGTATAGATAAGAGTGTGCTTGCGGGGCTGGCTGGGCAGAAGCATGTGTTCTTTCGGTTCTTCAGGGACTGCCGGGGGTTAGTCGGAATTGGGGACAATTTNTCTTCTTCTTGGTCTTCTTCTTGTCTTTGTCTTTCTTCTCAGACTTCTTGATCTTCTTCTTTGGCCGCTCCAAGGAGGATGCCCCCTCCAAGCCTTGGGTGCGGTGCGACGGGAACTGGAAAGAGTTATCTGCCAAAGTATAGATAAGAGTGTGCTTGCGGGGCTGGCTGGGCAGAAGCATGTGTTCTTTCGGTTCTTCAGGGACTGCCGGGGGTTAGTCGGAATTGGGGACAATTTNGAAAGAGTTATCTGCCAAAGTATAGATAAGAGTGTGCTTGCGGGGCTGGCTGGGCAGAAGCATGTGTTCTTTCGGTTCTTCAGGGACTGCCGGGGGTTAGTCGGAATTGGGGACAATTTTAGGGCATTGCACTGAAATATTCATATTATTATTAATACTTAGCTAACGACTAAAAAGGATGCTTTACGACTTAGTTGCGTTTATCAAGCTGCATTGACAAATCGACAAAGGGAGGCCTCCGGAATCTAGATACATCCGACCTGCAGTGGTGGCTTTTGGGCCTCTTTAACTTAATCATCTGAGGCTTGAGGGTGTTGCGGTTCTAGATCATAGTTGTCTTGACTTAGAAACATATTAATGTATTATGTGTTACAATCATTACTATTTACTAATTATTATCGAGTCGAGTAGCAAGGCGACCGGATGCGAGTGTGCGTAGGAAAGTCGCCACATGCATTGCGTGTGTTACATGTTATTGCGTATGTATGCATGCATGCATGCAGTGATGTATGTAGGTATGGGTGTATGTAAGTATGTATGTCTGCCGGTATTCATGTATGCATGAATGTGTGCAGGTACGTGACTTCAGCNGTTATTGCGTATGTATGCATGCATGCATGCAGTGATGTATGTAGGTATGGGTGTATGTAAGTATGTATGTCTGCCGGTATTCATGTATGCATGAATGTGTGCAGGTACGTGACTTCAGCATGCATATATGTATGTGTGCGTGACAGTGTATGAGCGAATGTGTGTGTGTATGTATGTAGGTAGGTAGGTAGGTATGCGTGTATGTATGTCATAGTCTTAATATAGTATATGAGCATATTATCAAACCCGGTTACTAAGCCATGTTGCTTGTATGTACGAAGTATGCAAGAACGTNGTAGGTAGGTAGGTAGGTATGCGTGTATGTATGTCATAGTCTTAATATAGTATATGAGCATATTATCAAACCCGGTTACTAAGCCATGTTGCTTGTATGTACGAAGTATGCAAGAACGTATTTTTAACACAATTATATATTCAATAATAATAGTCTTAATAGTTGGCATAGCCAGACTGTGACAAGCAGTAACATACTAAAGCACATTGTTGCACACATGCGTCCGTATGTATGTATGTATGTATGTATGNATTATATATTCAATAATAATAGTCTTAATAGTTGGCATAGCCAGACTGTGACAAGCAGTAACATACTAAAGCACATTGTTGCACACATGCGTCCGTATGTATGTATGTATGTATGTATGCGTGTATGTATGCATGTGTTTGTACACACAGACACATATAATATACATATACATATACATATACATATGCTACATATACATATACTTATACATATACTTATACATATACATATACACATAATATATATATATATATGTATGTATACATATATGTGTGTATGTGCGTGTGTGGCTGTGTGCATAAAGTATACCGAGGATGTGCTTGTGTGCATGCATGTCTCCGTTTCTAGGATCTCCGGACTTCCACTCCGTCAATAAATTAGGTAGGCCCCAAAGCCTATCATGCCATGTGGGATAGTGCCTCCGAGCTTCCAAAAGCGGAGNGTGTGCATGCATGTCTCCGTTTCTAGGATCTCCGGACTTCCACTCCGTCAATAAATTAGGTAGGCCCCAAAGCCTATCATGCCATGTGGGATAGTGCCTCCGAGCTTCCAAAAGCGGAGTCCAAACTCCGCTTCGCTGTCTCCATGAGGAATGCCCGGGCACTCGTCGGCTCCGGCGTCTCCTCCGCTGCTGAGCCGAGGCTCTTGGCGGACATTGTCCTGGTCGTGCATGGGAAGAACAAACTAATACTAACTAATCACCAGCATCGGATGCAGGGGAAGACATGGGATGGTCCCCAATCAGCAGAACCGTCCTCTTGAGGTTCTTCGCCGCCTCCCCCGCCCTCTTCATTGCCCACAGCAGGCGGCTCGCAAGCACAAGGGGCAACCCAGGATCTAGCTAAAAAGAGCAACTCTCGCCGGAAGGCAAACAGTATGCATGTCGCAGTCGACAGCTGATGCAGTTGCACAAACCCAATAAGCAAGGCAAGCCCGACTTGCTAGTTTTGCCTTGCATCCAAGGACCCAGCTTGCAGCTGCGGGTGAGGGCTTTGCCGTCGAGCCACGAAACTAGTCTAGCTTCTTAATAAGAAGACTTAATCCTAAAATCTTCAGAGTGTAATTTCCCAGTCAATCAACCAGAAGAAACCCTGTCCTGCACACCCGTACTCGAATAGGCTATGGCACTCACCCATCCACGAGCCCGATCCCAGTGCATCGAATTTTGTATGTGCACTCTCAGTGTGTTCAGCGGCTAGCGGCTACCGTTTTAGGTTGGTGGACTTATTGTTGAAATAAGGTACTAGTATAGTTCTGGAGGGGAAAGCAGTATAAAATTTAAAGCTTGCCATGAACAACCTTCCAGCACACTTGCAGCCAGGAGCTCTTGTCTTAAGCCAAGTTGCAAGGATATGCCACATATCCAATAAATAAATAGAACAGAACTGACAGATGTATTGTATCATCCATTGATTTGGCTGCAAAGACCAGAGGGAATACCAATCATAGTGCACCTGAGACATCAAAGTGCAACGGGCTCAAAAGTGTTGCGTCCTGGGAAAGCAGCATGCAATTGACTTAGTTCCATAACCGGTGCACACTGATAGACCCATTGGATTTCAAGGCGCACAGCCCATTTGTTCCCATCGGAGCAGCATCATAATTATACTCCTGAGTTCATTCTGTCTAGACTAGTCTAATCACAGCCAGCGGCTAGAACTGGTAGAGTCTGGGTACAATTGGTGCGAGCGACAACTTGCAATGACACAATCCATGATGTGTGGAAATTCTTGCTTGGCAAGACTCGAATGTGGCTTCACATGAAGCGGCTGCTGCATTCATTGGCCAAGGCTAGAGGATCTCCCACTCCTGATCAAAACACGAAATAGAACGGATCCCCGCGTAGAAGCGATGATCTAAACTACAAACCCAAAAACCAAATTCGGAACGTCGGGGCTCCCCAGTAGCTGTCATCACCAGAGGTCCAGGCCCAACCTCGGCCAGGCATATTTGACTGCTACACAAGGAACATACATACACACACACACACACGAGCCGAAGAATTCACCGAATCATGAATGAACTGCCATGGTACCGGTGCCGCAGTCGGCCTTGTGATCTCCACATCGCGGGCCTGCAGGAATTGATTGAATCAATGAAATCGTCGCACAAACGAAGAATCTAACAAGTGGAATGACTCGGATATAGACGAACCTGGCCTCGAACCTCATCACGACAGCCCGCCTCTGCTTGGCGAGGCCGCCAGGCCGTGGACCCGAAATCAAGACCTCGTCTAAGTCTTGGCAACAAACTAGGAATTATGGCCAGAAATCAACATATTACTGATGCCCGTCCTGATCCACCAGGTTCTTGCAAACCCGCTCAAGAATGTCCACCATGTTTCGGGTAGCCAAATCGTTCCGCCGATGCCGCAAGAGGATAAGATCTGCCACCTCGAAAGTCAGATTGGAGCTATCTTCTAATGTACCAGAATGTACCACAATCTTGCATTTTTATGAGTCAAGTGGCGGCGTAAATGAAAGTCCCCGTGAGCCCGCGGACCAAAGAACCTTCCGGCGGGATGGCGGGGTTCAGCATGCGAAACCTCACAGTAGCCACAATGCAGAAAGCACACCGACTGGCTATATTCGACTCCAGAACGAGCAGCATCGGCCGCAGCCGGTTCGCAATGTACTTCAGGCAGCGGATCAGAAACTTATCGTTGCCATACACCACAAATGGAAACCTCGAACAATCGACGACAACAACCACTGACCGGCCCAAGCACATAATCGGACCACAGTCCACCAAGAGGCTGTCCAGGAGACTGTCCCGGGGCTCCGAAACAAGACATAGCAAAGCACTCCCTCACCAGCTTCAGCCCATCGATGGCCTCCTGTGCTCAAACAAAGCCATGAGTGTAATGATGGAGCTGTTACAAGCCAGCTTAAACCCCCTCCTTCTTCTTGTTGAAATCATCAAGGAACTGGTAAGGCATGTGCACCACGATTCGAGCATCAATATTTTCGCATACGATAATCAAACCAATCAAGAAATCCTCAGTGCAGCAGGACACAAACCAGTGAAAGCAAGCATGAGCCAGAATAAGATGAGGTAAGTCTCCACCACTTTCGAGACCTCTCGCCGAGCCTCTTCCCAAGCAAACGGCCTCAAAGAGAACAGCCGAAATCGCAAATCGATCGAAATGAATGATGACCCAAGCAGGACAACATTGCTGCAGCGAGGCACATGCAGTAGCATACCCCGCCGGGGTACAATCTCGAACACATCTGGATGCCTCAGATGAATCTATGAAACCAATTACAAACTACCCTTGGCCACTCGTAGCCGCGATGACCAAAAATGCAACACAGAGACAAAGATCTTGGCCGGCATCGAGGAGGATGGATTCATTCTGGAGCGTGTGTTGGCTCCACAAGTGAGCTGCTCGCAAGCCCTCCTAAGGGACAACACAAACAAGTGCAAAAGCCCTGTGTGCACATGACGCCCAAGCCTAAACACAAGCAAACCTAAGCCGTAAACTCCAAGCTGTGCCAGGGCACATTCGTGGTGGCCTGAGCGATAGCCGATGCCCCGATCTCCACGATATCGACGAATCTTTCTCGGGCAAACTCTGGGCTGTTTGGCGAGTGATACGCCGAGTCGAAAATCCACGGGCAGATTCTCTTCACACGGAGAAGAAAAACATCGCTGCACCCGGTGGGCCAAAGCTCCAGCATTATGCTTGAAAATGTGAAAGTAGCCTATAGACTGCAAATGCATCTGTCCATGAATCGTGGAATCCTCCTATGTCTCTGTGCTTGAAAAGGACTCACGAGCGAGCACGGTAACCCAGTAGAAACACGATGCCTCAGCAAGCATGTGAATGGAAAGCTCTGANATCTGTCCATGAATCGTGGAATCCTCCTATGTCTCTGTGCTTGAAAAGGACTCACGAGCGAGCACGGTAACCCAGTAGAAACACGATGCCTCAGCAAGCATGTGAATGGAAAGCTCTGAGTAAAACCCAAATAAACCCTTTTCCCTGAACCCTAAACCCTGAGGAATGTCACCGTCCAGGACCGGGCAGTCACCTGGGCTGGTCAACCCGGGCACTTGATACTACCAGGTTTCTCGGATAAGGGTTTAGGGTTTAGGGATAAGGGTTTAGGGTTTGGGGTTCAGGGATAAGGGTTTAGGGTTTGGGGTTTAAGGATTAGGGTTTAGGTATAAGGGTGTAAGGATACGGGCTGGTATATTGGATATCATGAGGGTGACAGTGAGGGTCACTGCTCCCTCAAGGTTGAAAACCGGTGAATGTTCCCTCTTCCTGGTTCCCACTACATGGTGTAAAGTGTGTTGATCTGTCCCGAGCTGCACTCGCCATTCGTCCCGGTCAAGACCGAAGCAGCCCAGGCGCCAGGAGCCCTGAATTTAAATCTCAGCCGCGGCGACGTTAGAACCCTAGAAACCACCCAAAGAGCTTATAGAGCCATCATAAGCCCAAATATCCTAAACTCTCATCAATCCTAAACTACCTAATCCCTCAATCCTAAACCCAGTGAGGAGACGCCAGATCCGCAGAGCCAGCTGCACATTGACACGTTCGCACCGATCGTGAAGGCACGCTGGCGATGGGTGTGGGATTCAGGGTTTAGGATTTGTAAGTTTAGGTTAAAGGCTAGAGGTTTCCAGGTTTACAGGGTTTAGGGTTGAGGGGTGTAGTGGTTCAGGGGCTTAGCAGTCGAGGGTTTGTTGTTCAGGGTTTAGACGAGACCGTCTCAAGTGACTCAAGTCTCGGGGGTTTAAGGCTGAATGTTCACCCTAAGGGTCCAAGTACCTATTAATCATATACTCTCCTAAATATTGAGCTACATAACTACTATCCTAAACCCGAGTACCTTGTTATTGGATCCTTTGGACCCTTGGGGTTCAGCATGTTAAGACACGGATGAAGCCTGAAACATGAAGCGCAGAGCTGTTCGGCAGCTTTCCTTCGGCTCCAGCTGCTTCATCGACGGGTTGGGCGATAGCCGCCATGTAGTTTTAGTGCCTAGAAGTAGAGTAGGTAACCTTTAACCTTTTGGGGTGGTAGAATCCCTACCTATATAATCCTTGTACTATGAAAAAGGTTAACCTTTAGTTCCCCATGATACCCGACAAGTAGGAGTGGTTGTCAAGAGTCAAGGGCACTTTTGCATAGTTTTGCAGCAGTGCAGCACCAGCCACAGTAGCGGGAGCAAGCTCCTACTCTTCCTCCTGCCGCTCCTCCTGCTACTACCACTACCACTGCTGCTACTGCTACTGCTACGATTTCTTCTTCTACTGCATTCCTGTGTGGGGTTTGGTATTGCCACGCCCGTGAGGACAAGGGCGATCACCACTTCGTACTACATGTCTTGGAGATGCCTGGAATGCGATGCTTACTAGAATGGGCCCGAAATAAATAAGGCCCTACAATCCCAAATTAGAGGATCCTTCCACGGCCCGGGTTTAGGGTCTTTGGGTTTGGGTTTAGGTTTTTGAGGGGTTTCGGGCTTAGGGTTTAAATTAGTATGTTCGAAGCTTTGGAAAGGTCTGGGTCTTCGAAGATCCTCCTGGCGTGAGCTTGGATGAGGCTGGAGGGAAGCCTTGTTCTCCGGTACCCTAAACCCTAAAACCCTAAACCCTGAACCCTATAGGGTCGTTTAGGGTTTAGGGGAGAGGCATCGGGTTCAAGGCTCGTAAGGTGTTAGAGTTTAGCGTTTTGGGTTACAGCGCATTGAGAGTTCAGGGCCTGAAATCTTCAGGGTCACGGGGTTCTGGGCGGAATTGCATTGCAATATTGCGGAACTCAGCCATCCAGGCGTCGCCAGGAAGCCCATCTATCCCTAAAGTATCCATTGTAGCTTCCTTTGGGCCACCTTTCAGGATCCCAACAAAAAAATGGTTTAACCCCAAAAGCAACTACGATAGAGACTACAGGGTGTATTGGCTTAAGCCTTTTTCCGGGCAGCCTATTCCGTCGTTCAAAACTCAACGGCCACGGGCGTTCAGAGTTTATGGGTCTACAAATGCTATATGCCCTAAACCCTATAAAACCTACAAAACCTGTAAACCCTATAAACGCTAAATCCTATAGCCCATGCATATAAGCCCTCAACCCCAAAATATCGTTTCGCAAGCATCAGCACATGTAAATGATGTACACTGTCAATTCTGCACTCGATACAGGCACGCATCAAATCAAGCCCGAAGCTGTAGCGTGAGCCATAACATGTTGCGTTACGTGATATGGCATATGTCAGACTAGAGTACAATAGACTGTAGTATGTTGTATTATATGTCAAACTCATGACCCACTTTTTGGCTAGGGTATACTGGCCCTGGATCCCAACATAGAAGCTTCAGCCGGTGTTGTGGTTTTCTGTTGGTGCTTCCTAGTATGTCCTGGGCAGTCGGCATAGATATGCTTGCAATCGATTTTTGACACCTCCAAAATCCCATGATGCTTGCCCAAGCGAGGTAAGCATACGGACCTGCGCAAATCATGGCTCATTCCATCATTTGAGTTTGTCTCGGCAATATCGCCGACATCCCAAACCACAAATACTCTAAAGCCTCACTTAGGCCTAGAAACCCTAAGCACGCTAAACCCGAAGCCTTAGCCTAGACTTTACATACCCTGAGCAGGGCCCGCTCCTGTTTTCACAGCGGAGCCACCGGAACTCCGAGGCGATCCGAAGTCGGTTGAAGAATTATAGAGCGGGCCTCCGACTCTGGGTTTAGGGTACTTGAAGGGGCAGGGGACTTAGTAAGTTGGTTATAAGTAGGGTTATGTTTAGGGTAACTCCATTTAGGGCACTTATATTTCTACTTATAACCTACTTACTAAGTCCCCTGCCCCTTCAAGTATTTAGGGTTAAGTGTCATACAGCCCAAATATTGGGCTTCTACAGCTGGGGTTTAAGGTTTAGAGCTTTTGGTTCAGGGCTTTAGGGGTCTATCTTGACTCTTGACCCTGCATTGCCGCCAGAATTACAGATGATTCTTATTGCTATGTACTCGCATGCGTGTCTGCATACATATAAATGAATATGCTACAAACGTTTCTGCTGCTGCTTCTTCTTCTACTACCTCCACCACCACTGCTAAACCCCCAACTAGCACTGACTACCTCTACCACCACCTCACTGCAGCTATGTGGGTCCTTAGGGTACAATCTGAACTGACCCTCAACCTTAGATTCCTCAACCCTTCGACCCTAAAACCTCAAACCCCAAAATTCTCAACTCCCCGACCCCCAAACCCTCAATCCTAAACCTCCCCCGTCCATGCTTCAACAGTCTTTCCGAGGCCAAGCTCCGGTGGATGCATGCCTACGCGCAAGAGCCAGCCTCTGAGGCCCGTGCTTTTTTTGCTATAATACTATACTACTACAAATACTAGACTACGTACTATAATCCCATAAAGGGCGAATTACTATAATACTACTGCGTGGCTATGAGGTTATGATGGTCTTTTGAATGTGTATATTCAACTACTTGTGAGTACCGACAGACCCCTTATAAGTCCCTATAGGTCCTTGATAAATCCCCTTTTCTTCATAGACGAACATCCATACCGACAGAACTGCCACTGTTGGGCTTTGGGACTCGCGGATGCCTTTTAACTCTTTGGTTCAGGGTTTAGGGCTTACGGGGTTTAGAGGGTTTAGGGTTTTGGATGTTAGGGGCCTCAGCTTTCTTTGGGTGACATGCTTTTGTGATATGTATGTCGGAAAAGTGTTCTAGATTGGCATTGGCTTCTTAAAGCCCTGATCTTCTAAACCCTATAATTAGTGATTGAACCCTTATAGATCCCCAAAAGGAGCCCTTATAATTCTTTAAGGAACCCTAAACCCTAAACCCTCAAAGCCTCAAGGAATCCTAAGCCCCCAAAGCCCGAGAGCGAACAGGCGAGGGCCGAGCCGTCCTTTCGCCTGCGGGGCTGCGTGAGGAGCTCGGACAGGGCTACGATTTTCTGCTTCAGGGTGCTGTAGGGCCTATACTGATAGGGCTCTAGGGTTTGGGGTGCAGGGTTTAGGGTTTTTGGGCTTAGGCTTTAAGGGTTAAGTATGTAGGCACATTCAGACAGCTTCAGCCCGCGTTACGCCGATTGGTACTGCAGGGCCTTGTAGGTACACTGTAGGGCTTAGGTGTCATGGAGCTTGTACTCTGTTAAGGGGCCTCTCGGGTCAGTTGGGTGTAGGTGTATATAGTCGAGTTGTTAACGCGCTTGCAGGGCTTGCGGGGCTTGGGAGTTCTGGGTTTTGGGGCTTAGGGCTTACGGGCTCTGGGTTCAGGGCCGATGTGGGGTCATGTGCTTGACTCCCCAGACCGGCAGCATACGGTAGTATAGGGGTCGGAATACATTGATGTCTTAATGTTTTAACATATCCCAAAACGCTGGTCCCCACATACTGTGCTGGTTTTATGACATAAGGTTCGGGTTGGGATCTCGTTCCCGGATCCAATCGCCCTTGCAGAGTTGTGCAGCCATGACATGAGACAAAACCCTAAACCCTAAACCCTACCTGGAGTCTTTCAAGTCGTAGCCTCGTCATCGCAAGGGCCAAGAAGGGAGTTGCCCAACGGCAGTGCCCATGGAGTTCACCGTTTTCTATTCGCGGGTATCCGCCACCGAAAAGCTTCACACACCCTAAACTTTGAACTCCTCCGCTAAACTAAACCTTACAGTCCTGAACCCTAATGAACTGCAAGTTCGGATCGTTATCGGTTCCCTCCAGAACTCCCGTGCCTTTCTCTGCCACCCTTGACTTTCAGAAGCGCCAGGGCTTTGGACTTTCTAGAACTCCTAGCTGCGCACCTCGCAGAGTTTTCGAGTTTTTGTACGGTTGGTATATAAGCCCGAAACCCTAGAAGCCCAAAGCCCTTTCATCATTTCAAGCCTCAAGCGCACACACACACACACACACACACACACACACACACACACACACACACGAAACAGAGAGTGCCGAGACAGCAGCGGCCAAAGCTGCCGCAGACTTCGTGCAGGCCGTGGAAGGCCATTTGGTCCTGGAGGCCAGTGCATAGGATTTAGGGTTATAGGTTATAGGGTTAGGGTTTAGGGTTCGTTCCGATTGGGTAAAGCAAGGGGTACAGTAGACTTTACGGGTTTGTTACGCCGAAACAATCAGGAATCTTGACTGCAACACTGACAAGACGTCCAGGACATGAAACTTTCGTTTACGTGCGTATACCTACGGATGCGCATGCAGATTTAGAGCTGACCTGACCAAACCTGGTGTTTGAGCTTGTTTGACTCCATTTCGCGCTTGTAGCTCAAGCTGGGTCCGTGGAATGCCTCGGGTACTCCGCGGATAGCTTTGCAGGCAGCCGCCGCAGCGCAGCCGGTGCTGCCCCTGCCGGGTGTGCACCGGACGCTCGTTCTGGCAGACACCAGCGCGTGCTGCCCCCAAGAGGCTTGGGTTTAAGACTTTGCAGAGTCAAGGCATTGCCTGCTAGTCTCCAGTCGCAACCTATAAAAGATCTTCGTACTGTAATCGGCATAATATGCTGGGATCAGGTGCTGCCATTACAGTGTATTTTTCCGGCTGGTTAGGATCGCTGCATACTGCATACCGCAAGTGTGTGTTTTTTTCAATAGTTTCCTGTTAGACTTAACAGTGATATTGTGGGAAGCAACGTCCTCGAGCTAGTTTACGTACTCCCTTCGTTGCGAAAGGCTCCGGGAAGATAGCATTTGTTTCTTTCCACCCACCTGCAGTCCTGCATACAGTCTAGAATGTAGTACCCCTTTTCATAAACTGTTTTTATAGTCATTACGCACAGGCCCCATCGTAGTTCCTTTTTGGGATTACCTTATAGGTTTCCAAATATGAACCCCAAAAAGGAACTACTCTGGGGCTTATGGGTCAACCCTGAACCCTAAACCCTGAGCCTTAAACCCTATAGCCCTAGACCCTAAACCTAAAACCCGGTTCATAAGCTGTTTTATGGTTATTAGGCAACCAAGCTGGATTTCAGGGTTTTGGTAGGTGCAGGCTTGGACAAATCACCTTGTCGGTTTGCACTTGGAGGTTTATGGGTAGCTATAAGTAGGGTAGCCATACTTATACCCCACATTAAGGGACTTTGAACCCGTCTTATAACTGCCCCTGAACCTCCAAGTGCCGCTGGGTGACAGCCAGACCGGGCCTTTGTCAATGTAAGGGTCCATGTAATGGCCTTAAAGTAGTCCCGATATGGGTACTTTGGGGCCAAAGTATATACTATTTGGGCACATGGACCCTTTGGGTCACTTCACACCACCATTATGCTTATTGTTACTAATTGCTATATTGTTCTTGTACCTGTTGTTCTTAGACTTCTTCCTATAAATACAAACTATAGTGTCGTTATTATTGATGTGCTTGTTGTTATCATCTTTTTCGTGCTATCAGACCATAAACCCCTAGACCCTAAACCCTAAACCGTTTTGCGCTGCAGCTGTTTCGGAGCCAAGGCTGCACGCGCGAGGTACCGGAGTGTGCGGGGGCCAAGCTGCCTGTCCCCACGGGTCTCAGAGTGTAAACCCTGCAAGGGAGCAGGTACGGTTCGCTTAGCTTAAGAGATATGCTTGAAAGACTGGTGATTATGTAGCTTTACTGCAGGCTCGAAGACTATTCCCAATAACTTTCAGCAACAATGTCTGCTAACGATATTTCACTGTACCCTAGAAGTAAATCCTTAAAGCTATTGAACCCTGAGGCTCTGTTTCCTAAACCCTAATTACGCAGGCAAAGCCCGAAAGTCTTTAACCCTGAACCCGAAACCCTTGATTACTAAACCTTGTTGAATCACAAGCTTAAAGCCCCAAGGCCATTATGTTCCAAGCCCTGTAAGGTTAAGCCCTAAGCCGCTTTATCCTGAAAGGTTAAAGCCGTGAGCCTAAAATCCGCGTCATTACCAAAACAAGATATGTACAAGGTTAAAGTTTCAACGCATTATACAATCTGTTGGTTTGATATGTAAGTCCCTTCATAGTGACCCTGTTATAGACTGTTACTGTTTGGGGGGCGGTATCCAATCTATAACCCTAAGGGTCCATGTACCCAAATAGTATATACTTTGGCCTCAAAGTGGTCCCTATATTGGGGCCAAAGCATATACTATTGGGCGCATGGACCCTTAAAGTAAGTCTCAAGCACTCCATACATCCCCCAAGGCCGGGGCGAGTTCGCTCCTCCTGGCGCCAGGCTGCCGCCAGGGTGAACAGAAACGAAATTAGGTTCCAGGACCCCCCAAAGGCCCTTCAATGATAGAGTCCTTCTGGCCCTTAGTAGTGGTTATTTGGGGGTAAATTAGAGGTAGTTGGGAGTTGGGGGTCTAGGTTTAGGACTCTGGGTTTAGTGTTTTGGCTTCGTGGTTTCGAGTAGCCCACGAGTCCTCAACTTCTCAAGCCCTACTAACCTGAACCCTGAATTTACCCCAAAGCCTAAAACCCTAAACCCTAAACCCCTAAACCCTCCCTATAAACCCTGCATAATGCGCACAGGCTCGCCCAATAGGGCTTCTAGACCCGGTACACCTATAAGGGGTTCCTTTAAGGGACCCTTCAAGGGCTCCTTCATGGGCTTTTTTTGTAGGGTTTAAGGTTGAATCTCGAAAATAGGGATTTTGGAAGTCTTAGCGCTATGGTTACCATTGCTTGTTTGGGTTGTCTGGTTCGGGTGTTGGCAGTTGGTGTGCACGTCTCTTTTTGTGTGTTTTTGGAATTTTGGGTTTGGTGGGCTTCTTTTGGTTAGGGTTCCTTGCGATTTTTCCCGGGCAGGGCGCATTGTTCCAGGTTTCCGAGGGTCTTTGACAGTGCCGCAAGAGTAAGACACAATGAGGGTTTCGTGTTTCACGTCAAGGGATTGTGGTTTCCAACAGTTTAGGCAGGTTCGGGAACCTTGTAATGTACTCTCTCTCTCGCTCTCTCTCTCTCTCTCTCTCTCTCTCCCTCTCTCGCTCTATATATATATATATATATATATATATATTGAAAATATATATATATATATATATATATTTTTTATATATGATCCCGGTTCGGCCGGCCCCCATCTAATCCGGCANGTCGTCGGGTATCTTCTGCCCACGTGCCTGCTGACGATTATGGCTTTATTGACCGTGGGGCCACGATCTTTGTGACAGTTGTCTTTTTGGTGCACTTGCAATAGGGTTGCAATGGGTCAACTGTCACAAGGATCGGGCCTGTCAGGGAACACGGTCCGCGTGACTGCTGCCTTTTCTGTCGGAGTCCTCTTTCGGAAATGTCTACAGTCACATGGGACGCGATCCTCGTGACCGTTGATGGCTTCGGCTTTGGCACCCTCACGGGAGAGTCGTGCCTGAAAATTGTGCACTGTCACACGGATCGGGTGTGTTGGGACGCGATCCTCGTGACAGTCCTTTGGAGCCCTCATGTGGAAAAAGTGTGCGCAGTCACACAGTATCGGCTTGGGG
>BGNK01000254.1:692-97544 GCA_003297005.1 Symbiodinium sp. clade A Y106 | reverse complement strand
GGGGGGGGGGGGGGGTCGGCGAACCGAGAACCGGGATCATATATATATATATATATATAATATGGGTGGTTGTCAAAATTAGGGTTCCTTTTTGGGTACCCTAAGTAATAGGTGCCGTATTATAATAGGGACCCAACAAGGGACCATCATTTTGCCAACCACCCATATCATAGGGATGAAGCTTTCGCTTTCTGCTTACTATTAATCAAGACTCTGCTATTTCAATAAGTTTTGGAGAATACTAAAGGAGTCTGAAACTTCCTAACAGATTCAAGGAGTTGCTGCAGGCTTGGTTAGAACTGCGGAGGACGTGGGGATAGGGATATAGTGTATTTCTGATATTGAGCTGGGTTGCAAAAAATGTATCGACCTGAATCCTCCGCCCCCCCCGCAACACCCCCATCCTCTGACTCTTCCACAATGGAGGCGGGTGACAACGACGGTGGCCTCAAGCGGCTGAATCCGTATCGTTGGACGGAGGCAGCTGAGTGGTTTCAGGTTCGACATGTATTAGGGTTACTGCAAGGGTTCCGAAAGGTTACCATAACAGGGTTGCGGGTTTTAGGCATTGAGGCTGTCTCGTGTAAAGTTTAAATCCTTGGGTCAAGCCGTTTACCGGAGAAGTCCCTTAACTAAGCATACACGATACTGGGCGGTCTGAAATTCAAATCAACAGTCATGTTATTTTTTGGTTGGGTGGCCTTTGAACTCCAGCTTGAGTTCCGAATACAACATAGACTCCAGATGAAAAGTTTTTGCCCAGACTACTGTGTCCTATACACCAAATGCAAGATCCCCAAAATAATCCACGGCTGGCCTGGGAGGAGGAACACAGAACTTCAGGTTCTTTCACTGCGTGCAGGGCTGAATTAGGGAACTTCGCAGACCACCCAAATCGCCCGATGCGTCGATAGAAGCACCTCCTGTTGGTTTTGATCGGGGGCAAATTGCTCATGACTCCTGTACATGCAAGACCGCCAACTCTTTGTAGTGTCCAGGGATGACCTTGACATAGCGGCTTCTAAAGTCTTAACAGCGCCTACATCCCTTCTGTGTTTACCTGAACCCTGGAATTTGAGAGCTTGGGCGGGCCATTCGCGGTGCAGGACGGAGCTACACTTCTCAGGGTCTCAGACATTTTGGGGGCCCTTATAACAAGATTCCTACTCTTTAGGGTACTATATTGAACTCCCGCATCGGTCCTTGGCGACCAAAAGCTCGATGCACCAAAACCAGCAGCCAAGACTCAAGATCCAGGGCAAGAAATGCTAAGTTGTGAGCCCTTGAGGAATGTAGCGTCCAGTGCTTAAGATTGAGCATCGCTCCAAGCAGGTCCCTCTCCTCTCACCCGAAACCCTTACACCTCCTTGTGCCGAAATGCTCAGAGGTCAAGCCAGAGCTTTAACAACTTCGTGGAACGCGGCTGCGCGTGAGCAAAAAGTCTGGGATTGGGCTCGCTGAACGGCTTCCGAAGGGTTGCAGGCATGATAGTTCCTTTTTGGTTTACCCAAATTTATATATTTCGGTTCCTGTAAATATGATAACCCCGAAAAAGGAATTACAATGGAGGCTACGGGTAGATCCCTTGCAGAAGCACCGCTAGTCGGTGACGGTGTACACCAGGAGAGCTTGCCCCAGAAAGCATTGTCACAGAAACAAAGTAGCTCTACCCATAGGCCCCATCGTAGTTCCTTTTTGGGATTACCTTATCCCCCAAAAAGGAACTACTATGGGGCCTATGGGTAGCTCTAAACATGCCAAGGCTCTGTCAGCACGTATCCAGAAGCCGAAAAAGGACGGTTTCTGTGAGACGGAGGGATTCAACATTCGCGGATGGGCTGTAGGGCTTAGGGTCAAAAGGCTCAAGTTTTTTTTTGTGGAGGGGCAGATTGTAGCAAATATATGAATGAGTTGTTTTTGTCAACAGTCAGGTTGGTCGGGAAAGAGATTTTCAGTGTGAAGGTTTGCTGTGCAGAGCACCACCGTGGCTTGGCTAGGGTATTGGGTATTCCCGGGCATAGAGTTTAAGGCTTGCAGCTCGGCGTGGGTTTAGGGCTTGCGGTTGAGGTGTACTCTAGAGTTTCGGGAGGTTGAAGTTTTTCGGCCTGGAGTTTAGGGCTACATCTACATGTTGCAAATCCCATCGCCGTGTGAAGCTGTACCCTCTCAAAGGACTCTGCATGGCAATGCACAAGAGACCCAGCTTTTGACTCATAAGTGTAGCGCGATCCCCTCTTAGAAAGAAACGAGTATATGTGATATACATATACATTTATATTATGAGTACGTAAAAAAAGAAATATATATATATACACACACATACATGCATACATGCGTACAGACATTGCAGCAAGAAAGGCCCTGTGAAAACTACCAAGTAGCAGTTTCCGCTCCCACTGAGCAAGAGAACTCCGAACTTTGGAATACTGCGACGGCTTTTCGCAACAAGTAGGGATCCCGGGAAATGCCGAATTATGGCCCATGGCTGTCTACGTATCCTTAGCCTTTAAGCCCTGTAGTATTGCAAACAAATACTGCGAACCCGGATGCCCTAAGCCCAAATACCTCAAGAAGTGCGGTTTAGGGTTTAGGGTTTTTTTAAAAAAATCGCAAAGCAGCCTCGCCTCGTTTCCCAGTAGGTTCTGATCGCTGAAGCCATGCCACCGCGAGTTCTCCAGGGGGCTCCTATACGAGCTGGCACACAGGAGCGGGTTCTTGTCCCCTAAACCCTAAACCCCATAAACCCTAAAGGCAAAAACCCTAAACCCTAAACCATATAACCCTAAACCCAAAAATTAAAACCTAATCCCTAAACCCTAAACCGAAACACCCTAAGCCCAAAAGCCCTAAACCCTAAACCGACCCTGCGGGGTTAGGGTTTAGGGTTTCAGGGCTTGCTGGGCCCTAAACCGCAGGCCCTGAACCGTTTCAGGGTTGTGAGGTTTCCGTTTCAGGGCTCACGGACGGTTCGCCCGTTGTTTTCTGTCTTTTCGTCTGTGCAAGAACGACAAGCAAGTAGGTATGAGAATGGTATCGTAAGATGTTGGGTATTCTGGAAATGGTTAGTCATCGGGACCCTTAGATGGGTAGGGGGGAGGGGAGTAGGAAACTATACTTCCTAAAACAGGCCTATGGGCATTACCGCCCCCTACCCCCCCTCCCCCTACCCCATTAAGGGTCCCTATACTTAGGTCTTCGAGGCCTGATGAAGGCAGCCAGGTTTCCCACAAGACTTTCGCGAAATTTCTATAGTAGGAATTGTTATTACTGTATGGTTTGGGTAAGTTTCACCCATATAGGTAAACAGGATCTCTTGGCTACAGGAGCGGTGGGTTTTCTTCCTTTGCCAGTCAATTCTCGGAAGGCCTGAAATATCACTGTCACATTCCCCAAAACCCTCAACCCTAACCCTAAACCCTTATGCGTTCCTTGTTTAAAGCTCGAAGACATTTTGCCCCCGAAGCTCCAAGCCCAGTCTCTGTATACTTCCGGTCTACCGGTGGTTTCCGAAGCCGAGTTCCCTCCAACACTTAGAGTCAGGGTTTGAGGGTTAGGGTTTTTTTAGTTTTGGAACGAAGGCCTAATCAGCAATACATCCCCGGATAGCCGAAAGCAGGCATGATACAAGTGCTGAAGATTCAGCGATGGTGAAGAGGGAAGTGGACCATAAATAGTACTCTAGTCCATACAATATACACCATGGGCCCTAGTTAAACACTATACCAGACCTTATGATTTATGATCCCGAAGCCACAGACGCCCTGACACCTGATAAGGCGGTTCGCTATGCCGCAGCGCCACGACCGCATCAGCAGGCCACTCCCTCCCGCGTCTACTGTAGGGTTTAGGATCTGTGTGGCCTCTAGGGTCCACGATTTGAAGGGTTTAGTGCAGGATTTTAGGAGTTCTGGGTTTTGGGGGGTTTAGGGAAACTCGCGGGTATGTTGAGGTATTTTGAGTTGTAGGGCACTAAACTGGTCTAGGATTGGGTATAGCAGGCTTCATAGTACCCGAAACCCCATTCTAAGCACAAAGGTATCTGAACTATCTTTCTGAAGTCTTGAAGCT
Organism: Symbiodinium sp. clade A Y106; assembly: GCA_003297005.1. NCBI lineage: Eukaryota > Dinophyceae > Suessiales > Symbiodiniaceae > Symbiodinium > Symbiodinium sp. clade A. The sequence goes on along the minus strand of BGNK01000254.1, from coordinate 93,476 downwards.
TCCGACACGAATGTGCTGACCATTGTATGTATAATTACAAGTATATAATATACGGGGCCCCTGAGGAACAACGTTGGTATCTGCGAGTTTCAGAACACCAGTATCCGTAACGAATCCCTCAGATCTTAGAAATTCAGCGGCCTCTCTCAGTGGCATGATCTTATGTAGTAGTCTTTATATACAATCTGGAAGACTATATATTCTTTCCAGACCCGTTTATGAACATAGCACAGCAGGACCCTCAAGCCGCGTGCCGATGCTACTTTTTCTCGGGCCGTGACCAAACTCCCCAATATCCTTAGACCCGTAGATGGACCTCAAACTCCAAGCCCTAAGGCCCAACTCCGAAACCCTGAGCCCGAAAGGGCCTCTTATCACCTTAAACCCTTACATTCGGAAACGTAACCCTGAACCCGAAACTTTGAACCATCTCAGCTGGGTTTAGGGTTTCGGGGTTCAGGGTTTAGGGTTGCGGATTCTGTGAGGCATTGCTGCCGATGCCGACATTTGGGCAACAGCCGATGGCCATCGTCGCTGGCCAGGCTGGCCGTTCGTGCTTCAAGGGTTTAGGGTTTACCAAATCTCCATTGTAGTTCCTTTTTAGGGTTACCTTATATAGGATCCTTAGTATACAAGTGGTTAAACCAAAAAGAGGAACTACAATGGAGAGTATAGGTACTTGTAGGACGGAGGATGGGGCCGGGGAGCCCCCCCGGGTCGGGGAAGGAGTTTTCCGTATTATCTTTGTGATTGTGTGTTGCGCTTTGGAATCGTGTTGTTCTCCCTGGTGCTTAATAGGGAATGGGGGGTAGCAGTCCCTATATAATCCCCAACACTAGTCCCCATAATCCATTCCCAAATTCCCTACTAAGAGCCAGGCAGTATTGGTCTGAAGTGGTGCACAGAGGCTTCTCCATCGCAGCAACTTTAGGAATTAGGAAACAGCCACCTTTGATCCCAAAAGGGAGGGCGCAGCTGCCGCATGAAGAGATACTACGGTTGATGATATAAATCCTGCATTACATATACCATAATTTCCATAGTCTAGGGTCATTGAGGTAGTGCAAGACTTATATCATCAACAGTAGGTGCAAGCACGAGTCAAGGCGCACTCACGATCCACACTCAGCAAGGGATTTTCGCTCCAAGACCTTCGAACCGATCGCGATCGCTGAACCCTAAACCCTACTAGTCCTCAACCCTAAACCCTGAACCCCGAGCCCCAAACCCTAAACCCTCAATCCCTCAAACCCTGAACCCTCTTCCCAACGCCGCAGAGGTTGTCGATGCGGGCGTCGATGACGAAGGCGTGGTCCAGGGCCGCATCGCCGGGGCGCCCAATCTGTCCTTTTGGCTCATGGTTTGTGATGTAGGGTTTGCCTACAGTCTCCATATGTCTCCATTGCAATTGTAATTCTTGTTATTTCGACCGATCTTACATTTAGGCAGGATCCTATCCGATATCCCCGAAAAGGAACTACAATGGAGACTGTAGGTAGGTTTTAGGATCTAGGATTTAAGGTTTTGGATTAGGGTTCAAGGTTTAGGGTTTAGGGCGGGGCTTCTTGAGGCTCGGGAGCTGGGTATCGATCACTAGTTCTCAGGCCGCCTTAAGTGTGCACTCCACCGTCTGGGAAGACTGTCGGGTTCTTAGTAGGGAATGGATCATGGAGACTACTATAGGGATCCATTCCCCCATTCCCTACTAAGCACCAGACAGAAGATTTTGAGACATAAATACGCAGCTCAATTTGCTGTTTCTCCTTGGTGTCTGGGATCCTAAACCTGAACCCTGAACTCTATACCCATAGGCCCCATAGTAGTTCCTTTTTGGGGGTCATATGTAGAATCCTAGAAGGTAATCCCAAAAAGGAACTACTATGCGGCCTATGGGTAAACCCTAAAGCGCATGTGGGAGAAAGCAGGAGTCCTTCGGGTCTTGGCATCGTAAACTTGCCTACCTGAGGGTTCACGGGTAGTTATAAGTAGGGTTACGGTTGATGGACGAAATCCTGCATTACCCATAATAAGGAATATACCATAATTCCCATAGTTTAGGGTCCTTAGGGTCATGCAGGATTTTGTCCATCAGCCGTATGACTTCTTCAATATGAGCTATAAGTATAGGTACCATACTTATAACCCCACTTATAACTACCCATGAACCTCCAAGTAGTCGAAGCCCAAAGCGACAGGACAGAGCACAGACCTGCATCTTGACTAGTAAAGCATTTGAAGGGGAAAGCGTCGCCAACTCATGTGTGTGCTCATCTAGAAATATATTTTGGTTCGTTGAGGTACATCCGAATCAACCTCGATAAACTCGCAGACACGGAATTGTCTAGCATATGGCCAGGATAGTCCGGGGGAGGCACTTCACTCGATTGCCGGAGAGCACGTCCATCCTCGCCTGCATCCATGCCACGGTAATGAGGATGGCCTTGGTCATTATGAGCCAAGTGCTCAATGCTCTGTTTATGTTCGCAGATTCAATTGCTATGTAGCGATGAGAGCAAAATGGTATCCCTCCAAGGTGCCCGCTTCCTTTATGCGAGTCTTCTGGTTAACGTTGGCCATAGAATTCCGTCATGGGACCCATATAAAACAAGACTTTCAAGGAGAGACCTGTACCTAGCATCTAGATTTAAGAACCGCTTAGTTCTATATCCAAATCCCATACCCATAAATCCAAGGCCAAAAAACCCTCAACTCGAAGCCTTACCCATAGGCCCCATAGTAGTTCCTTTTTGGGATTACTTTATAGGGTTCTACATATGAACCCCAAAAAGGAACTACAATGGGGCCTATGGGTAAACCTTAAAGCCCCAAGCCCTGAACCCTACCTTCTGGGCTGTAAGCCGGAGTATCAGGAGCGGGGCCCCTGGCACGAGACGCTTCGGCCCCAGACATCGCTCTTGGGGACTTCCTGATACCCTAAAGCCTAAACCCTAAACCCTCCCAAACTGATGAAGCCTCGGAGATATGTTGGGTTCGCAGGGTTCAATTCAGGATTAACAAAACACACAATATATGTGTATATATATATAGATAGATATACATAGACACATATACGCATCACACAACACACAACGCGCGCACACACACGCNGGTTCGCAGGGTTCAATTCAGGATTAACAAAACACACAATATATGTGTATATATATATAGATAGATATACATAGACACATATACGCATCACACAACACACAACGCGCGCACACACACGCACACACACACACACACGCACACGCACACACACGCACACACACGCACACACACGCACACACACGCACACACACGCACACACACGCGCACACACACACACACATTTATCAAGCATTATTTCAAGGTTTTTGGCCTTATTCTGGCCTTATTTGGGCCTTGTTTTGCGGTCGTCAAAATAAGGCCTTAATAAGCCGCTAATAGAGCCTTATTAAGGTCTTATTTCTGTNTCAAGCATTATTTCAAGGTTTTTGGCCTTATTCTGGCCTTATTTGGGCCTTGTTTTGCGGTCGTCAAAATAAGGCCTTAATAAGCCGCTAATAGAGCCTTATTAAGGTCTTATTTCTGTGTGGAAATAGCAGTCATGGCTGGGGGTGGTATAGTTGGGGGTAGTAAATGATTCCATGAATTTGTCAGCTCTCCACGTTTTCAGTTTCCGCCCAATTATGCCCCAAAGCCGAAGCATCCATCTTGCTCCACCGGGTGGGGTGGAGGGGGCATGCGATGAACCCCGAAACAAACCATTGGATGTGGCTGTGGTCGTGTGGAGCAGCATACATGTTTGCTGATGGTGGAGAAACTTACATGGAGCAGTCAGTAGAGTCTCAGTAGAGGTGAGCGTGTGTGTGGCAGACTTTGCATATTTGTTGCAGAGGTTGCATTGACCCCGCGGAACGAAAGTAAGTTTCTGGTCCAGGACCATGGCATCATCGCGTGTGCATAGAAACGATTTTGAAAGCGGTCGTTGCAAACACTCGGGCAGGGAGCCTGAACTTGCATGAAAAGCTGGCTGAGCATTTCTTGTGCTTGGATTGCAAAACTCAATAGGTCAATAGGTTGTGTGAAACACGCAATGCACGGGTGATGCGGCGCTCTTCCACAAGCTGCAAGGTCGAGGTCTCCGTGATTGGCCAGCCGTCCAAGCAGCCGATGAAGTCAAGATTTTTTCCATGTAGAGTGCGCGAGATGCCATCCTGCGATGTTCTGAACGAAAATCGCGCGCGTGCCTTATGCCAAGACTGCCAAAACGTTGTTCGAATGGCGGGAAACGGCAAAAGCACAGTGTTATATGCTACAATATGCTGTCCAACGTAATTCGAAATGTCTGCCTCCAGCCACCTGCACCCCACTGGTAGGTGAGTTTATGCTACCTTCATCATGCATTATTAGCATTATGTTTGCTCAGCACTTAAAGTGCGTTATGTTCAATCATACTCTCGGCTGGGTGTCTGGATCTTTACGTCGTGTTGCAGCCTCCGTGATGCATTTACGGCAAAAGTAGGTGTTTACTAGTTTACAGTCTCATGATCAGTTTTAGTTCCGAGGTATCTTGAGCGACCTATTCAAAAAAGGATTAGTGCTGAGGGCTCGATGGGGAGTCACTCATTTTGGATTATCATCCGTCTGCGGGATTGCTAGTCATGCAGCCGTGCAAGCTCTGCTGTGCTGCACTGCTGGGTGTAGTGCAATCCTGTACAATCAAAACACAGGAACTTCCAATTTCTCAGCTAGGTGGCCACGATGACGGTTCGAGGGTCACTCGGCTTCGTTTGCATTTGGTTGTGCACCAGATGTAGGGCTTCATGCTGCGCGGATTTCCTGAATGCTGCTCCCAGCTTTGAGCTCGAAATTCTTAGAGCAGAAGGCGGCCATGGTCTCTATAGCTGATACTACATGCAGGCCACTGGATCTTACCTCGCGGTAGAAAGTCGTCGCTTGATGCACTGGAGTTTGCACGCAAGAAACTCTTGTGAACAGAATCACGCACGAACTGGAAGCACTGGATCCGCCGAAGTATTGTTGAATGCAACATCGTCGAAGCTTGTAAGCTAGCACACCCTACTACCCAGGCACACCAAGCACACAACTCCTAGCAGTGTTGGCCTGCATGGCGTCGGATGATGAGCTATGGGCTGCGCTGGAGGAAGAGGGTGAAGGGCAAGACGCAGGGGCCGGTGGCCTAGCACTTGCCTCCAGGTTGCCTCTTTGCGATTTCAGCAGCTCATTCTGCAAGATTTGTTTGCTCAAACTCTGTTAGCTAAACTTAACTCGGGGTGCTTGTCCCCCAGTGATCTCCATTGGCCATGGTGCAGAAGAGCAGGAGGCCTTTTGCTTAAAAGCAGCATGGATGCTCTGTTGTTTGCAGCCGACAGGAGTGCCAAACTGTTCGTGAAAGAGCAGCAGCTTCCTTGGCCAGCGCCTGCGACTGCTTTAATTGCTTGCGTGCTTTTCCCTTGTGCCATGGCGCTGCGGGCTTTGCAGGTGCGATGGGCTGGGGCTGGGATGCAAAGAACGTTCTTCTTTTGTCGTTTGATTTTTCCTTGTTACGTGTCAGGCATGCATCGCAACAGGGGCTCTGTCCATTGGGCCTTTGCCCATACCTCCGGTCACCTTTCCCTGGATGGCATGGCCTGTGCTCATGATGGGAGCCCTTTGGCATCGGCACGTCAATGGCGTCTCTCGGCCTGAACTTTTTTCCATCAATGAGGTTGCCTAAGATGTCTAAGTCTAATCCTTGTGCAGTCCGTCAGGATCCTTAAAGCCTTGGCTATGCGGCATAACCTAGGCCTGGTTCCCCTCCGTGGCGGTCACTGGGAGAGCTATCGCCGCAGCCGCTGTGTTGGGCATTCTCGAAGCTTGCGCTGCCGCCCTTGATGTCTTCGTTCCTTCCGGTGGGAGCAACAGGCCAACGATCCCAAAATTATTGACTCAGCTGACAACCTCTTGGTGCCGGACCACGTTGTGTAAAGCGTGTGTGCCTTGTGCATCTGACTGCAAGGCAAAGCGTTATCTTGGCTCTGCTGCGCTGTGCTGACATTCCAGTAGCAGCTGCTCTCAACGCGCTGATGCGTGGAGACTCCCAAGCGAACCGGACCGCACTGGGTAGGTCTCGTACGTCGTAAGCGCTTCGGGACAGCAGCCCTGCATAAAATTGATTCGCTCTGTTTTGCGCTGAGGCGCCTGTGCTGTCCTCGTTGCCCATATCTCTGGGCCTGGCCTGTTCTTGGTTGCTTTGCGAGTGTTACGGGCGAAAGGAAGACACCTTCCGCTCACATCCGGGCGATGCATTGCTCATCACCGCGGCTGCTGTTGCAACGATTTGCAGAGCCTTGCGATGTGCCGGTGGTGCCTTTCTGTTGCGGCGAGTGGGAGTGGATAATTCTTGGGGTGGTCTCTTCTTTGTAGGTGGTTTTAGCGGGTTCTTTGGATCTATGCTTGTGCTGCCTCTAACCTTGGGCCAGTTGCCCTTAAAGTCGATCGATTGGGATACCAACTCATTCCACGCTGTTTCAGTTTCTGCTGTTCAGCTTGACTTCAGCGTGGTTGCCGTTGCAGCACTTGGGCTTGGAGCAGTGGAGACGCTCTCGAGGCTGGCTGTACTTCGCCACTCTGACACAATAACTGCTGCATCCCTTGATGCGGGAATTTTGCCTTTGGCTGCTGTTATGGCGCGAAGCTTGGGCATGGCCCACGCCTCACCTGATCGCTATGTGCCAGCCGACTTTCTTGCACTTGCAACTCTTCTACTCAGTTCGTTTATTCAGCTGCGCTCCAGCCACTGTCGCCGTTGCTCCCAATTTGGGGCAACCGAGAATCCTGTCCTGCTCGGGCGTGCACAGCACGGTTTGGGAGAAGTCCGAGAAAGCTTCAGCGGCTCACGCAAGCTGCGGCAAGTGTGAGAAGTGTGAGTACCAGCGCACTGGCTTTTCCGTGCTTCGGTGCGTTACTTGTCAGAAGGCACCGCAAAGGTTTTTGCGACGTACAGTGGCAGGATCACTCTTCGGGAGTGTCAGACACGGCCTTAGGTGTCCGCACAGTGTATCACTCCGTCACTGAACGCCTGTACAGGTGCAGCTCTAGTCTGTACATTCAAGATCCTTGTCCAAGTGCAATCGGCAGGATCAGTAGCGCTTTTGCATGAGAAGCCTGAAGGGCTTCCGAACCAGGCAAACCGCTTGTGTTCGTGCTTGTACAATGCCGTATTGCGAGAATTTGGTAATGCCAAACTACGCCCTGCCACTTCCAGCAATAGCCTGGCATGGTTTCAAGAGCAGGCGATGGCGAAGCACTTATCGGCAACAACATGCCACTGTCTGCCTAACTGCGCAGGTGATTTACAAAAGTGTGAGCTTTGTCATGTTTTCCATAATCATAGCTGTTCATGAAAGTTATATTTGCTATATAGCATTGAGGCGCGGGTGTGTGTGTGTGTATGAAATGTCATATCGCAGAGGCTGCAGCAGCTGACCCACCTCCGCCTGAGCATCCACCTCCGCCCGAGCACTTCTGCCAAGAATTTTGTAAAGGTTTGGATGAGCGATGCCGTGATTGCGCTTGTAACACCTGGTCGAAGCTTCAGTTGGACGCCAGGGAGACTCCAGCGGCGCCGCCCGATGAGATTCCTGCTCCTCCACCGGAGCCGGACTCTGCACCACCACCACCGGAGGTTGTGACCCCATCCTCGGCATGCTGCAATGGGTCGAAAAGCTTGCAAGTTGCTTTTGTTGGGATGCTGGACTAGGCGCCGCCACCGCCTGGCAGCGAGTGTGAAGGCACTGCTTGCCAGGGCCAAGGGCCCGTGAAGCAGTTCCGCCGCGCTCTTTTGAGGCTGCAAGATGCCCTTGTACAACTCGTCATCAAGCTCCTCGGGCCTGTGTGTACCATGCAGGCACGAGTCAGGGTCGGACGGCTCGGCTACGGGTCTCGTCTGCTCTCGTGAGGTTCAAGGGCTGTAATCCATGGCTCCCCACGAAGAAGCTCCTCCACTGGAGCACTTTGAAGGCAATGTCCACTTGTCAGCGAATTGCCCTCTGGATCAACTCTGCTTCAGGCTGGAGCTCCAAATATCATCAAGCTACCGATCATGGGTTTCTTAGAATACAGGTGTGGGCGGGTTCGGGAGAGTCAAGTCCTTCTTTGCCACTATCTTCCTGCAGGACAGGCAGACTACTGCCTGAGTATATCCTGGAGGCTTTGAGTGACTAGCCGTTTTGGAATGCATGCCTGCCTCGCAAAATTGCATGTCGGTTGTAGCAGGTGCGATGCTTAAGAGTCGATGCACCGGAGTGGCGATACGAGCTGGTTCACAGCTGGCCCCGCTCTTGGCAGAAAACACAGCAACCCCAACATTAAATCTTACCCCCGGATCCGTCGGCTCCAGTGCTCACAAACGCTCGAGGCGGCCGCGCATCACGCGTCGCCTTCAAAAATCTTGCCAACACCCTGTTAAGCCCAATCCAAAGTCTTGAACATTTTTTGAGCTTCCACTAGGCGAACGATTGCTCAGCAAGTTGCCATGATATAGAAAGCTGATTCTTCTACTGCATATCCCTATTTATAATGAAACTATAATCAACCACCTCTGCAAGAACCGAATTGTGTGTTGTCGTTGGGGCCGTTTGGGATGCACTTGAGGTCTGGTCAAGACAAATTGGATGCCAACACCAGCATGGTTGATAGCGGAAAACCACTGCAAGCAACCAGCCATGTCAACACAGAATCTCAACCGACGTTGATTTGTTTCCTGGTTTAGGTTCTGGTTTTTCATGTAGCATTGGTGTTTCCCTGTTATGAGAAGGAGCGGTGTCATGTTCTTCATGAGGTTTCGCATGCATGTCTTTTAACACGTTCGAGCTGTGACTGCCGACTGCAGGGTTTGGGCTCTTGCAAGACAAAAGGCCGTGTGCTACCTTGCACTTGTGCCGGGCGGCAGCCCGCATAGCGTTGTCGAGGAGTCTGCCTCTTTCATGGTAGCGGCGCCGCTGGTTTCGCTTTGCTGAGCTCCGATGGCCTCCCAGGCGTACCAAGGCGACAGGGCAACGGACATCCCTTCATGCAACACAGACCCGGCAAACTTTGCTAGTTTCGAGACGGCCTGCAGGTGGTACAGCCACACCCGGAAGGAATCAGAGCAGGCAGGCGCTGCTGCGAGGATCTGGGGCCGGCTCACGGGGCCAGCCAAGTCTGTGGTCAAGCACCTTGACCCCAACCAGTTCTTCAACAAGCGCGGTCTCGACCTCCTTTTGGAGAAGCTTCACCACTCCCTTGTCCAGACGCTGCTCATCCCCGATAGCTTCCAAAAGCTTGAGCGGTGGAACAACCTGAGGCGGCGCGAGCACGAGAGCATCCCGAGTTTCTGGTGCGCGAGGAAGAGGGCTTCTCCGAGCTTCAGCTTTCGCTCCGTCGATCCAGGGACTTAGCCGGGCAGTCGGCAGGTTCAGGGAGCAGTGGCCCAGCTGGACACCAAGGACCACCTGAGACCGAAGAGAATGCTGAGGACGAGTTTGCCGACTTTGCCGACCTCCCCGACTTCAGGAAGGCTTCGCCAAGCTCCTCCCCGTGCGGCCAGCCTGGCCACTTTTATCGAGAGTGCCCCCACCGACAGGGAGCCAACATGTTCCAGCAGAAGGGCTCTTTGAAGGGCTCGGCTAAGGGCACGCAGAAAGGGCAAGGGTCATCCGACCCACTACTTCGGCCTCGGTCTCTACACCATGGAGGTTGTGGATGACGGTGCAAGCTTCTTCGCCAACGACCAGCCGGACCGGGGCAACCGCAACGTGACGATTCTGCCGGTCGACCCTTTGGACTCTGGACGCTTTGGCGAGGACCGGGCCACCTGTGAGAGGTCACCTAGCGGGCAACAGCCACGGCCGTGCACTGGGCATCTTCGAGAACGAGGCCTTGGACGTGTTCAACGAGAACGTCCCCTTTGAGATGTTCGACGACGCGCCGGGGGATCATGCTGCGATGATGCTGCAGACGGTCGGGGTGATGCACACCGGGCCCCTATGGTGGTCGGGAGAGCCTGGGCCACCGAACTTCGTCCTGGACATCGGGCCGACCGAGAACGCGGCCGGGGTGCGCACTCTCCACCGGCTGCTTCAATGTAGGGTGTTGCTGCCGGGCATGTCGCTGCGGGACCGGCCGACCTTCAGGTTTGGTGATGGGCTGTCTCTTCGGGCAGCAAGCCGGGTCGACTTGGGCGGAACGGCTCTTGGCGAGATTTCCTTCTATGTGCTGGACGGGGACGACCAACCGGCGACGCGACACTCTGAGGACACGCCGCTGCTGGTTGGGTCGCGCTTCCTGCATGAGCACCGAGCTTGTATTCGTATGAGCACCTGAACCGGTTCCTTCAGGCACCGACCGGGCAGATCATGAAGGCGCCTTTGCAAAGGACCCGGACGGGACACCTCGTGTTGGACCGGAAGGCCAACCCGACAAACCTGACCATCCTTCAAGAGAAGGCCGAGGTGTTCAGCTCCCAGGTGAAGCCGCTCGCCTTTTGGAGCTTTTCTCCTCACCGGGGGGCCATTGCGGCTCTCTTGCCGGACAAGGGCACCGACCCGGTGCCTGACGCGAACTCTGTCCCGGCAAAAGAAGGAACACCGAGCTCCGGTGTTGCAGTGCCTTTGCCAGTGGTCAGTGAAGCCGGTGTGCCAGAGCATGTGCGTCATGTTGAGCATGTCAGTGATGAGTGTGAGCGGCTTTGCGTTTTACCTCCGCGTGTTCATGACCATGGTGACCTGCAACCTGCGCCGCATCAGCATGTACATGAGCGTCGTGCATTACATGGTCATACCGCATGTGCCAGTGAAGAGAGAAGTCTGTTGGTTCTTGCTGCACATGATCAAGTCGTTTCGTCGCTGCCCCATCGGATCAGATCTCTCAGGCTTCGCTTAGCTGACCATCGCCTTCGCTCCCAAGCGTCGGCGGCCCATGGAGAAGGAGCCCCTGAAGGACCCTCACTGACGGGCTGGCCGTGCAAAGGAGCCCACAAGGAGGGAGCCGAGCGGGGCAACCAATAAGGCCGCTGGGTCGACTGCGCCGGCTGTGGGGTGAGGCTGTCGTACCGGGCGTCGAAGTGACCCGCCTGGCCATGTACGAGGAGATGGACCTCAAGGGGGAGATCGACATGGTTAACGACGCGGTCGTGAAGGGCAAGATCCTGGAAGTTCAGAGCCATCAGCGCCCGAAGGGGGCCGGTCCATCCACCTTTGCCCTGGCGTATCCGCTGCCTCCAGAGCATCACGAGACCGCCCGCTTGGTACTGTTCGACCTTTCTTTGCACAGCGTTGTTGAGCCGCGACAGCTTCTCGGCAGCATCGGCCTTCACGAAAGCGGCCCGAGCCTTTTCCCGCATTGCCAGCATCCTGGCAAAGGCTCTTCCCTTCCGGCAGCGACTCCACTTCGTCCTTCTGCCATCCGCGGGACCACTGAAAAGGGGAGAAGCCAGTTGAGTTCACCGCCGAGTTGGCACCATGTGCCGCCAATGCAAAGATCTCCTGAATGGAGAAATCCAGACCCTCTTTCTCCAATCGAGCAGAGGTTCGTTTCAGCACTTGAATCTTCCGCTCCTCGTGTCCGAGAAGCCAGTGGGCCTCCGCCGGAGCTAGGAGCAGCCCCATCCCCGATCGGGAACAACAGTCTGAGAACTCAGAGCTCGAAAAGTAAGGTGCACTATCTGCGATGATCCACGTGGGTGCCGGATTCACGGCCATCCACCCGGTGACCACCGCTGAGCGAACTTCTGCCGAGGATGGCTCCCAATTCTCGGTTGCCGGGTAGTCTTTCAGGTGCTTAACCATGCAGTGCCGGCTGGCACGATCTTGCATGAGAAGGAACTTTGCTTTCATTCGTGAACCGTCTCTCTCGAACTCACAGTCAAAGACATCCATACCAAGGTACTCCCGCAACATAGGAGGCTCATCGGTAGAAGCAGGGGGAGCAGGTGTGATGCGTCGGGACTCGTCACAGTCTGCGCAACGAAGCTCTCTAGCTAAGTCTGAAGCCCACCGAGCAGCACCTCTCTTTTCTAGCAAACGAGCTAAAGCCTCCATGGGCCTCCATGCTGCTATGGCCTGCAGCACGATGCATCCGAACAGGGCACTCTTCACCTCTTCCAGCTTTCGACCAGTAGGCTTTTCAGGAGGTAGTGCCATGCGCTGCAGTGGAAAAAGTCCCTGAGCACGGTCAGCAGCGGTGTCGTAGTTCTGGCCCACTGTGGTGTCGTCACTGTCGTCGTTCTGGTTCGCTGTGGTGTCGTAGTTCTGGTCCGCTGTGGTGTCGTAGTTCTGGTCCGCTGTGGTGTCGTAGTTCTGGTTCGCCGACATCACGCCCATCATGCATGCCTCCACGTCGCCATGCAGCTCGAGGTTGTCCATGTGGTAGCCCTGCGCCACGGTCGCGGCGACAAAATGTCGCTGCCAAATTCAAGCACGTCCACCGAATTCGAAGTCAACGCCAGCCATGACATCGCTATACAAAGGGTGCTGGCAACGAGTCCTCGCGACTCACATTGCATGCGCTTGCAGCACGCTTGGGTGATACCTTATTGGCGCTCCGGGAGTCCTCGAAGGTCCGGCCCAGGCGGGCCATCGTGGTGCAAACATTGTCTCGACAAACTCCACCGATGGCGCCGCCTTCGAAGTCATTGCCCGGCGGCTCTCGCACGTTTCATCTCCTTGGGATCCGGGCGCGACCGGCGCCACCATTATCCGGGCGAAGACGAATCAAGTGAGACCTTGCTCTAAGAGAGAGGAGCTGGTTCACGCGACCCGGGGTGTCTGTCAAGAATCCTGTGACGATGTCAACCCTTCTCCGGACCTACACTGCACGCCACTTCGTGGACGCCTCCCAGGAAACTCCTGGGCAACATCTGGAAGAGGACCTCACTCCAGCTGAAGTTCGTGCTGAGCCAGACCCCGGGCGAAGGAAGGTCGTCCGCGACAAGTGGGAGAGACGTGCAGACACTCTTGTCAGGATCCACGGGACACCTCGTCTTACATTGTTCACGCCGGACAAATTAAAGTCGTGTCCTGTGAAGGAGTCTTCTTTCACGGGGAAGCGCCGTACTTTTGTTCAAGCCTCTGGATCCTCTAAGCAACAGCTGATTGAGGATGACTACAAGGCGGAGTTCTGGAACGCTGGACTGGGGAGACTCACTTTGAGCTCAAGGCCGAGGCGGCTAGGAGTTCTTCGCAGGCCTCGACTCAGCAGAAAGAGCCTGAGCAAGAGGCTCCTAAGACTAAGACGAGTGAGCAGGAGCCATCTTTTTCGAGTGCTCTGCCTCCCACACCTGGTGCAATTCCGGGCACCCCTGGGCAGCCTGCGGCAAGAGTTCCCCTACCTGCAGAGCTAGAAGAGGAAGCCGTTCGCTCTGCAGCTTACAGAGCAGTAGCAGCAGGAGCAGCTCAAGTTCGTCTGAAGAGGAGCTTGTTCCAGAGCCTGCGCTTCCAAAGGAGCGCAAACGGAAGGCATAGTCCGATTTGCCTGGCCGAGGTGTCCGCGAGAACCAGCTGGCGGTCAAGTGCACCATTGACGTGACGGAGAAAGACCTCCAGAAACTTCTGCGTAAGCCGAAGAGAGCTGCCGTTTGGATGTCTCAGAAGATGGCCGAGAAGTCGAAGGAGGTATCGTGGCAGAAGCTGTCGCACGACGAGAAGCTTGAGTTCGACAAAGCTCAAGCGATCGAGTTCAGCAATGTCTTAACATCTGCTGCTGTGCGAGCTCTCACGATGTCTGAGCTCAAGGACCTCGACTTCGCAAAGGTCCGAAGATGAGATGGGTGCTGTCCAGCAAAAGTTCTGGGACGGCTAAGGCCTGACTGGTTGTGCTGGGTTTTCAGCAGCACAAGCTCACCTCTGTCCAGACGGCCGCGCCGACACTGAGCAGGACAGGACGGTACGCTTTGTTTGCTGCGGCGGCAAGCAAGGGCTTTAAGCTCGAGTCTGGAGACGTCACCTCTGCGTTCCTCCAGACCGTGGACCGCCTGGAGGATGAGGAGCTCTTCGTGTGGGCGCCATCCGAGTTGGCAGCCTTGTTCGGAGCCGAAGGCGGCGAGGAGACTGTCCTCAAGCTCACCAAGGCTTTCTATGGCCTTGTCCATGCGCCCCGCAAGTGGCAGGAGTCTGTAGTGGATGCCTTGCTCCAGAGTGACTGGACCCAGACCAAAGTGGACCGATGTCTATTTTGTCTGTACAATGATGTCACCAGAGAGCTGATAGCTTTGGCCGGCATTCATGCGGACGATTTCCTTATTTGCGGACAGCTGGACCACCCGAAGTATGAGAAGGCCAAGCAGGAGGTCCAGGCGAAGTTCAAGTTTGGCAAGTGGTGTGACACAGATTTTGAATTTGCCGGTTGCCACCTGCAGCAGAAGGAAGACGGAATTTACGTCGACCAGGAGGACTACGTGAACAAGTGGCTCGAAGAAATCCCTCTTACTCGAGAGCGAGCCAGGCAGTGCAAGAGTGCACTCACGGCGAGAGAGATCTCGCAACTACGGGCCGTCCTTGGGACGCTCTCCTGGAAGGCTTCGCAGACTGGACCCCACCACCAGGCGGAGGTGTCTCTACTGTTGCCTCTGTGCCTGGGGCCACTGTTGAAAAAGCCAACTTGGCAAACAAGCTGGTTCGTGAAGTGAAGCGTGAGGCTTCTCAACACCTGTGGTTCCCTCACTGGAACCTTGACTGGAGAAGCGAGCCGACAGTGGTCTGGTCGGACGTCTCGCAGGGCAACAGGCCGAAGAATTGGTTACGTTGCCGGTTATGCCCCGGCAACTATACTTATGGCCAAGAGGAGCATGTGGCCCTGGTGTCTTGGAGATCTACGAAGGCGCCCCACGAAAGCCTTGGAAGCAATGGCTCGGAGGTCCAAGCATGTCCAAGCCATCACAGTGGGAGAGGAAACAGTTTTCCTGCTGCGAGCCATCTGGTACGAGATGCACGGAGGCCAGGTGGTGAGAGGCCGATTCGAGGACGACCTGGCCACGAACACCACTGGAGGGCTGATGATGGACATTCGTGGTGTGTTTGATGCCATGACAAGGAATCTCAGTTCTCTTCATGGGCTTCATTCCTCCCGAGCTGGATACGAGCTAGTGATCGCCGTTCAACAAGCCCTCAAGCTCAAGACTCACCTGAGATGGGTTAATGGGCTGGCCATGCTGGCAGATGGTCTGACAAAGGCCGGGTGCAAGAAGGACCTCTTGAATTTCTTCGTGAACCGTCAGCGCTGGAGTATTGTACACGACGAGTCGTTCACTGCCGGTAAGAAGTTGCACAAAGCCTCCCTTCAGAAGAAGCTTGCCGAGCGGGTAGAGTGCTTCTTGGCTGTTCTGCGTGCTTTCGCTGAGCAGAACAATCTTCCGTGGTTCCTTGACGAAGTCGGGGAGCCAAAAGTGGAAGATGAAAGGCTCATGCAAAACCTCAGGAGTTTTATGGTGATGTCAGAAGGAGGGGTGTCATGTTATTCATGAGGTTTCACATGCATGTTTTTTAACATGTTCGAGCTGTGACTGCCGACTGCAGGGTTTGGGCTCTTGCAAGACAAAAGGCCGTGTGCTACGTTGCACTTGTGCCGGGCGGCAGCCCGCGTAGCGTTGTCGAGGAGTCTGCCTCTTTCACCTGTCTTTCTACATGCTGCTTGCCCTTTTGTGTACTTCTGTTTTTTGCAGGCTATCGTTGCATTTTTTGCTCTGGTTGTCTTCGTCTTGCAAGTTCCCGTCTTTACGACGCCGCTAGGATGTTTTACATGTCTTGCACACATCCGCTTGCGTGTTTTCCCCACTGCTTTTGCGGTTTCTTTTCGCACAGGTCGTATTTTCGGGATACCCAGGCGTAGCCATCCCTGCGTCTTCAGGCAGGTCTGGCTGCAGCGTTGTATTGAGGTGAGGCTGGCCAGGTCTAGTTTGTGTAACTAACTCCTCCTCCTTTCAAAAAAGCTGCAGTGAACAGATCCTGTCCACCTCACGTCAAGGATTGGCTTCCAGAATTTATGTCAGCACTGCTCTGCTGTCCCGCTTGAGGCCGAGTGGGATCTCGATTTTCGTCGGCGATCGCAGAGTTCTTGTGAAGAAACCGGACGATGAGCATTTCGAGGACATGGCCTTGCTCGCTGAGTTGATGTCATCTGCACGAAACATGTGGACACATAACTTTCTTTTTCAGGCCCCGGGACCATTCAACCTCACAGACTTCGTCGCACGGCGTCCAAATGAGGCTCCCTGCCTAGCAAATACATCTTGAGAAAGCGCCTCGCAACTGTGCACGCAAAAGCTAGATTCAGGATTGACGGCATGAGAGAGTGACACTCTGAGAAATTGGTGGCAGGTCAACCATCCAATGCAGGCAGCGAACAAGTGTTTTGCACTTCCATGCTAGTATGTTCAAAAGGTATGGAGGTAAGTGCCCTCTGTCATCGAGAAATAAGTGCAATGCTGGAAAGCAGGTGAATGTTGCGATAACGGCCAAGAAGACCGAAATCTGGGCCATAGGCAGCGGCCCGCAGGGGAAGCTAAGTCTCCGATCTTTGACATGCGTGCAGAGACAGACAGAGACCTCAGCTAAGCATCATATTACTCCGAGGGTGCTCGGATGCCGTCTGTTGGCACAGTTGTTTGCTTGACGACGAAGTCTTGTCGGTTGAGTTTGTAAGAACTTGCCACTGTTCACCAATGTAATCTCTGACAAAATTGCCAGGTCTCACGAACTCGACCTCATTCCTCTGAAAGCTGTGAGCCACGGATAGCCGAAACACCAGTGCTCCAAGCCAGATACCGCCTATGTTTTCGCAGCCTGCACAGAGCAGAGTGTTACACTCAATTAATTGGTTCACAAGTGCTGCGCCTCCGTGTTCTTGCTGCTCAATGTTGAGCGCCACCAAAGAGCCTTTGGGGGATTTCCGTCGGAGAACGTCCGTACGAAGCTTCTAGACTTCTAGGTATGACCTTTCATGGATCCGCGTTCTCATTCCCGTCACATTCCGTAAGTTCAACTCGACGACGTTACCAACAGTGCCCACGTCAGCCTAGGGAACCATGTACGGCAATTCCAAAACTTGGCAGCGAAACTCTGGATAACTGTTGCCAGTCCTCGACTGACAAGTACGATAGTGTGCCGGCTCCTTGTGAGGCTTTGTCCTTAGCCTGGGCGTGGCGAGGGATGATCAGGTCGCCGAGCAGGCTGCTTCTTGCTTGCGGAGAGATACAAACTTTCAAGACCACTGTCAACATCCATGTTGGTGGATTGTAGTAAGCTGCCTCGTTCGAGCAAATGTACAGAGTGGGTCAGTCCTTTGATTCCTTGACGGAAGTTTCGTAAGTCTTTGCAGGTCGTGCAACAGCAACCGCCGCTAGAGGAGCCCAGTCTTCTCTCGGGCTTGCTTGAAGATTCCGCATCTGCACAGGACCGAATGAAGCTTGATCTCGAGCGCGTTCGCATGCTTTTGGCCTCAGGGGTGAATCCTTGTCAGCCGGACTGTTCGCCTGAGTGCAGCTGCGTCTGTGCGCATCCGCATGCGCGCGGCGCTCAGATGGGTCAGCGAGCATCGTCCTGATCGCGTGTCGAAGAAGGCAAGGCGGCCAGATCTCCCACGTTCTTTCATGCTACTACTGACAGTGGCGAATGGAAGGACACACTGCGCTGTGTTGAGCCACCCGTTCTGAAGTTGGTCTGCTGCAGCGCGACGCCCAGTTCGGGCGATTTCGAGTTATTCGGTGCGGGCTTTCTACCACTGCTGTAATGATACGTGGCATATACATGAGAGGGACTAAAGATGTGATGGCTTGACACCGCGCCAGCTAGCCTCCTACGAATTGAACAAGCTGCGCGCGGTTCGAGGCATGACCCTCGAGTTTCTGAAATAATGTCCAGCTTATGAACTTTGTGCGACACGAATCCGTCCAGGTGTGAGCATCTGCAGTGCTTCGACTTGAACTCGTACATCCACACAATGCGGAGCATTCCGCCCAAACATGCCTGGCAAGCGCCTTGGTTTTTTGTCCAAGCATGCACGGAAACTGACAACACTCCCGTCAGGTGTTGCCCGATATGTGATCAACCCGCTGGCCCTCAGCTCTTGCGACAAGCAGAGCATCTAGATGAGCAAGTCCAGAGCGATCGTGATGCAAGGCACCATTGCATCAGCTTAGACTAGACGCCTTCGCACAGTGAGAAGCCCAGCCGTTGGCCAATAGCCGCGCAAGATGTCTTCGCCGTCACAGTTTCGGTGTATCGCCGCACAGGTCTATAGTGGGCAACACGGCAGCCAATGTCACAGAGGTTCTGGTAGCTGACAATGGAAAGTTTGAGGCGCGCCTAACTTCAATTCTGTTGTTGAGTGAGGGGATTGGCGTACAAAGTGTCTTCAGAGCTTGTAGTCTCCTCGACAAGGTCTCTGCGACAGAAGAGCTGCTGCAGGATTCCTCAGACGAGGAGGTGTGAGAGTGAGTCAAGTTTTGGTTTTTGATTTTAAAGCATGCCGAAGGCTCTCAAGGCGGAGCAGGCCAACGCTTCGTGGGTTAAACACGCACAACATTTCCAGCATGCTGAGCAGGCCGTTCAAGCAGCGGCCGCAGCCGGGCTGTCTCCGGTACCTCGTGCTGCTCCAGTCCTGCTGTCACAGGCCATTGCAGCGTAGCTGCGTGGGTTTTGCATCCCCATTGCGGCTCCCATGACACTAAAGCTGACCCAGCTGCACTGGATGGAGAATCCTTCAACTTCGCTTCGCTCGGCACTCTCCGACACAGATACATAATTTCGCTTCAAGGGCATCATTCTGTCATGACCAGGCGGAGCTGCAGCAAGCCGCGTTGAATTTGGGCCGTGCCTTCTCGGCCCGCTTGCGGCACTGGACATCACATGCGGTGACTGAAGAAGGGTTGACTAAAGGTCGCATCTGAGCCTCCGAGGCTCCGAAGGCAGCTCCAGCGGCAGCTCCAGCTCCGGAGGCCCAGCCGAAGGAGCCAAAGGCCAAGGAGAGAGAACAAAACAGGAGACTCGGAGACCTCTCTGCGGCGGTGGGGCTTACAAGTAGGGGTGGTGGCTGTGTCGTCAGACGCGAAGCGCTCAGGAGCCGAAGTCCCAAGCGAGGTGGCCAGGTGGGGGAAGCGACCGCCTGCGTTCCCGGCTGGATTCTTGGATTTCAGTCGACAGCAGGAGTCGCCTCCAGAGGAGCCGGTCTTCTCGCAGCATGTTGGAACTTTCAAATTTCCAGCTGTTGCGAGAGAGAGAAAGCCGAGCAGGACAAGATGAAGGCTTGGAAAGTGCTGCAAGGCCTCGAAAAGCCTGCAACTGAGCAGAGCCAGAGAGCAGAGAGCTCTGAGCTCTGAGCTGTCGCTATGGCCGCTACTTGGCCCTTTTCATGTCATCTCAGGGCTCCAGAGAAGCCAAAGGCGAAGGAGCCACCACCGCTGCCTCCAGAGCCTGCAGAGCCCGAGAAGCCCGAGAAGCCGAAGGAAAAGGAGCAGATCGGCTGGCTCCCCGTGCGCAGCCCAGCTTCGCTCAGGCGGCCGTTTTAGCCTCCGCCGAAACGAGTCTCAGGATGGTGCTACATGCTCTTTGTGCTCCAAGCCGGCTCCCTGAAAAAGCTTGGGCAAGGACAGTGCTTTCTGCTTTCGCTGCACCGAGGACTGTTGTTGAGAAAGGCGGCGTGTACTGTGGTCGGAAGCGCTCTTCCGGAGAGCTTGCGGGCTGCTTCGAGGCTTTTCCGCAGTGCAACAAAGCTATGAAGATGATACGTGGTTCGCCTGTTGAAGATTGGTGCCGTGTCGCGCCGTCTCTGTGATTCTATAATTGAACTCAACGTTGTCTCGCGGCTGCCGACATGCGGCTCTTGTCCTCACAATACGACCGGTGCTGCAAGTGTGTTGCAATTTGTGACTTGTCCCCTTGTTAATGTCAACGTGCCTGCATTTTGTCCGCTGTTCCACCTTGCACACAAACACTTATGACTCCAATGATCTGACTACGTCCAGGAGGCGTCAGATTTTGGCAGCAGAGTTTACTATCCCCACCTGTGGATGGGTTGCCACAGGGCCTTGTTGGGCAAGATGTCGAAGGGATTTTTTCTGATGCTGCTGATGCTGGCGCCAAGGGTCCTTTTGATGCTTTGCATTTCTTGGACAGCATTGAAGTGTGGATTATTGAGCGGAATATATTTTTCGGTGAGATTGTCTTGCATAGAGTGGAACCCAGTTCTTCATTTCATCCGCCTGCCTCACATGTATACATATATATATATATATATATATCACATACTCGTAGTTCTCTGTCTGCATGTGTATGTGTGTATGTATGTATGTATGTATGTATGTATGTAATTATGTATGTGCATGCGTGCGTGCGTGCGTGCGTGCGTGCGTGTGTGTGTGTGTCTCAAACTCTGTCTCAAAGAGCTTGTCCGCAAGATGCAGGGGGACTACCTGATCTGTAGCAGTGGCAGTCCAACGAAGAGGCTGTTATACAGATCACTGATATGAGCCGGGGACGCCTGGCTCACGTACCTGCATTTTCGTGAGATCTGTGAGTGTGATAGAGTTGCTGACTTTACCGGCTGATTGTTAGTTCTGACTTGAGACCTNATGAGCCGGGGACGCCTGGCTCACGTACCTGCATTTTCGTGAGATCTGTGAGTGTGATAGAGTTGCTGACTTTACCGGCTGATTGTTAGTTCTGACTTGAGACCTGTGACACATTGTGTTAAGTGTGAATCACAACGGCTTTCCCTATGGGCGCCGTGTCTCCCAGAGGTTGCTCTGGTGCTGACTTTCCCGGCTGATTCTATAAGCTTCGGATGACTTTTTCTGACTCTATATCCAAGNCGGCTTTCCCTATGGGCGCCGTGTCTCCCAGAGGTTGCTCTGGTGCTGACTTTCCCGGCTGATTCTATAAGCTTCGGATGACTTTTTCTGACTCTATATCCAAGCTTGCAAGCTGATTCGTCCGTCTGGCAATCAATCATTTTGCTATCCGTTAGTCATGAAGCTGACTTTACCATTGATTCTTCAGTTCGCAACTGATTTTTCCGAGATGACTTGCCCGCTGACTTGTCGCAGGTCTCTGGCTTTAAGATTACAGTGAGTAGTCTGAGTCAGTAGCTGTCGCAATGAGCAAGGCTACACGTGGGCATGCAGGGAGTGCTTCGAGCAGGAGAAGCAGCCAGTGTCCCCCTCCCCCTGCTTTTCCACCGGGCGGCACCACTCCCAAGTGGATTCCCCCTCCCCCTCCCCTTCCTCCTCCCCCTCCTCCCCCACCTCAGGCTGAGAGTTCCCCCTCTCCTTCCCCGCCCAATGTGGCACCGCTTGTCCAAGTTCGGCATGAAGATCAGACACCTGCTATCACCTTACATGCTGATGCCAATGGTTTTCGTCTTTCATTCAGATCTGTTGCAGATTTCTCAGAGTACTCTGCAGTCATGGCCGCGAACTTGATGCATGTGCGCAATAACCGTGAAGCTTTTGCTGGGATGAATGAGCTTCTTGGCATTCAGCAAGCAGTGAATTTTCAACAGATCCTGCCATCTCGAGGAGAGCAGACTAACCAGCCTGCAAAACGTCTGCGACAATTGCAGGCACCTCCACCAGAGATACCAACAGATCCCTCTAGCATTCGACTTCTGGAAATCTGCAACAAGATTCTAGGAACAGGACAAGATCGCATCTGTTGGCAGTTGAGTGCTTATCAGAACTTTGTTTTTCGCTTGAGACCCCTTCTTGAGTCCTACGATGCGCTCACAAACAAGGCATTGTTGCGTGACCACTTTGAAGTAAAGTGGTCCCAAGATTCCAACGTCTATACGATTCCTGAACTCCGTGGTTTGGAAGTGCGAGATGAAGAAGGAAAGTTGATCCCAACCTGGAGTGCAACGTTTGATTGGGCAAGCTTGTATGCGATGTTTACATCGTTGCGCAACGTTATTGCTTCAAGTCCAGGTCGCATGAAGTCTGCTTCAGAGATTCCNCCCAACCTGGAGTGCAACGTTTGATTGGGCAAGCTTGTATGCGATGTTTACATCGTTGCGCAACGTTATTGCTTCAAGTCCAGGTCGCATGAAGTCTGCTTCAGAGATTCCGAGAAAAGTCCCTGCCAGTCTTGAGCTTCTTGTTCCTGATTCACTGTTGAAAATCACGTCGGACTATTTGCTTCGGCTTCTTCGAGTGCCTGTGAGTCAGCTCAACATGACAGCAGTCAAGTTTGTATCGCAAGCTGTGGCGGCAGCTGACCAGACTGCAAACGTCCGGTCAGTCACTTTGTTTTCGAGTTCTTGCAAGTGCCTGTGCGTACGATTTGGACACTTCGCTGATAAACTTGTACGCCGCTCTGAAGCGCTAATGACTGGGGTGACTAAGCTGTACGTGGCGCACAACACAACAGTGGCAGGAGCAGCGTCAATTCTCATGGAGGGAACAGTCAGGCCGGAAGGTGAACATGCCTGTAGTTTTCTTCGCGATGTGGCCAGAGTGCAAGCGCTGAGAAGACTGGCGCTAACCTTTTTCAAGCATGAGTGCCTGCATCTTCCGAAAGCTGACATCAATTGGTCGCAAGGGTTATGGCATCTTGTTTTGCTTTTTCACTTTTAAGATATACAGGGAGCGCACTTCTCCACTCGTTAAGTACTTTTTGCGTGCGTGCTCATCACCCTTTCATTTCATCGTCCTGTCTCCCACCAATTTCTTTCACTCATGCATGCACCACGAAACCAGGAGCGTGCATCTCCCTCGTTTTTGATCCTCTTGCANTTTGCGTGCGTGCTCATCACCCTTTCATTTCATCGTCCTGTCTCCCACCAATTTCTTTCACTCATGCATGCACCACGAAACCAGGAGCGTGCATCTCCCTCGTTTTTGATCCTCTTGCACACGTGTTCATCACCCCTTCATGTCAAGGTCCTGTCTCTTTAAATTCTCCTGAACTCATGCATGCACCGCAACAACCGAACACTGTTTGCTTACGTTGAAACGCGTAGAGTGCGGTTCGCCTATGTNTCATCACCCCTTCATGTCAAGGTCCTGTCTCTTTAAATTCTCCTGAACTCATGCATGCACCGCAACAACCGAACACTGTTTGCTTACGTTGAAACGCGTAGAGTGCGGTTCGCCTATGTCGAAACGTGTAGAGAGTGCGGTTTGCCTATGTTGGAACGCGTAGAGTGCGGTTCGTCTATGTCGGAACGTGTAGAGTGCGGTTTGCCTATGTTGGAATGCGTGCTCACGCCAAGCGGATACAACCTTGCACTAGAATGCGGTTTGCCTATGTCGGAACGCGTAGATTGCGGTTCGCCTATGTTGGAACTTGTAGAGCGCGGTTTGCCTATGTTGGATCGCGTAGAGTGCGGTTCGCCTATGTTGGAACGTGTAGAGTGCGGTTTGTTCTGTACTCCCCTTTCAAAGGGGCAGCAGCCTACATCTCCGTGGCAGATTCGACATTACAGCAGCGCTGGATCGATGAAGATTCGTACAGCTGGCTTCTATTCCAGACAAGCAGCACTCCGAGTNACTCCCCTTTCAAAGGGGCAGCAGCCTACATCTCCGTGGCAGATTCGACATTACAGCAGCGCTGGATCGATGAAGATTCGTACAGCTGGCTTCTATTCCAGACAAGCAGCACTCCGAGTGCGACTCCGGTGCAAGTTCGAGTGCAAAGATTTCAGACTTAAGGAGGCATCTTGTTTTGATTTTTTCACTTTTAAGATATACAGGGAGCGCACTTCTCCACTCGTTAAGTACTCTTTGCGTGCGTGCTCATCACCCTTTCATTTCATCGTCCTGTCTCCCACCAATTTCTTTCACTCATGCATGCACCACGAAACCAGGAGCGTGCATCTCCCTCGTTTTTGATCCTCTTGCANTCATCACCCCTTCATGTCAAGGTCCTGTCTCTTTAAATTCTCCTGAACTCATGCATGCACCGCAACAACCGAACACTGTTTGCTTACGTTGAAACGCGTAGAGTGCGGTTCGCCTATGTTGAAACGTGTAGAGTGCGGTTTGCCTATGTTGGAAAGCGTAGAGTGCGGTTCGTCTATGTTGGAATGTGTAGAGTGCGGTTTGCCTATGTTGGAACGCGTAGAGTGCGGTTCGCCTATGTTGGAACGTGTAGAATGCGGTTTGCCTATGTCGGAACGCGTAGATTGCGGTTCGCCTATGTTGGAACNTGTAGAGTGCGGTTTGCCTATGTTGGAACGCGTAGAGTGCGGTTCGCCTATGTTGGAACGTGTAGAATGCGGTTTGCCTATGTCGGAACGCGTAGATTGCGGTTCGCCTATGTTGGAACGTGTAGAGTATGGTTTGCCTATGTTGGAATGCGTAGAGTGCGGTTTGCCTATGTTGGAACGTGTAGAGCGCGAAGAGACCATCCCGAGTTCGAATGAACCGACCTCGCAAAAAGCGAAAGCTTTCAACCTCACCATGACCAACCTTTCTGCGAGTACTTTGCTGTGTGAGAGCAGGCTGTCAATTCATTGCACTGTTCGGTTGCCGATACATTACAGTGTCGGTCGTTCATTCCCGTTCAGCTCTTTTTGGATACGAGCGGGACCGAAACGGTTTTTGGCCCCAAGAAACGCTTTTCTTCGCCATGGAGACGTCAACATGTGCCGATTACGAGGAAAAGTCCGAGCGTGCAGAGTGAGCCCAAAAGGGCCTGTGTGTGTCCAACTCTGTCTCAAAGAGCTTGTCCGTAAGATGCAGGGGGACTGCCTGATCTGTAGCAGTGGCAGTCCAACGAAGAGGCTGTTACAGATCACTGATATGAGCCGGGGACGCCTGGCTCACGTACCTGCATTTTCGTGAGATCTGTGAGTGTGATAGAGTTGCTGACTTTACCGGCTGATTGTTAGTTCTGACTTGAGACCTNATGAGCCGGGGACGCCTGGCTCACGTACCTGCATTTTCGTGAGATCTGTGAGTGTGATAGAGTTGCTGACTTTACCGGCTGATTGTTAGTTCTGACTTGAGACCTGTGACACATTGTGTCAAGTGTGTGTGTGTGTGTATGTCTGTCTGTCTGTATGTATGTATGTATGTATCTACGTAGATATGTATGTATGTGTGTACATGTATGTTTGATTACATGCATGCGTGTCTGTATGCATGTCTGCATATACATTTACGTACGCAAGTACGTCTCTATTTTTATCTGGGCGTCTGTGTGCTTGTTTGTCTGTGGTAATATATGTATGCATGTGTGTCTCCGTCTTTCAGCAGCCCGGTCCTTCATAGAGCTTTCGTCCCAGCCCGCGGGCGGCTCTCAAGTATATATTATAGCTGACTCCAAGTATGCTCGAGAAATCTCACACCTTTCCAGAGAAGAGCATTGCGAGACTGCTATCAGATACGGTCATCTAGCGGGCTGGCCTGAAATCTGTAGATTCCGGCGCGGATGCCGAATAGCCTCGTAGCACCCTCAACACAGAAAGAAATGCTCAGAACAAAAACAGCGCGTGCGTTGGTGGTTGGCAGAGTCAGTGCCTGTCAACATGCTCCCACAACGCAAAACCGCGCGAAGCGTGTGCTCTAGACACTCGCAGTAATAAGCTCTGTCACCACGCAGCGCATAGAATTCGGCTCGACAATCTGCTGCAATCCTCCATATTATAATTATGTTGTCTGTGCTGGTACCTCAGCTGGGAACGCACCAGACGGTTCACTGCGCTCGGTCGTCGGCACTAGATGACTGACAGACCTCAAGACTAATGTGTCTTACAAGAGACATTCTACTAGGCTGGGCCGAAAGATCCCTTCTGATTTGGTTATGCCGAGTGTCAAGATGCACTCCACGTGCGGCGACGCATCCCAGAGCCCTGTTTGTCATGGGGGTCTCTGTACATGACACTGTCTCGTGCAAGAAAAGGCTGGCATCTCAGACCCTGGAAGGCGATCTGCTGGAAGTGCATGAACAAGCACAGGGTCTCGGTCTCAGGTCAAACCAGATGCCACCGATCTTGAAACGTCAAGCATGCACATCGTGCCATTTGTGAAAAGCGAGGGGCCATCAACGGCCTTGAAAAGGCTACCGACAGCACACCGGTGCAGGACAAGATCGGCAAGATCAAGACCACCAAGTCTGAGTTTGGCTCGCTTGGGGCTGGAGCCTGGTGGATGCACGAAAGGTGTATGACACCAGAGGAGTGGTCAGCAGGGCCGAGGTTTGCACCGCACACTCCGGGACATCCTTCAGAATTCCTTTACTCTTGCAGCCAATCCGGGTGAATGCATGTTATCAGCATGCCAGCGAAGATGAATGTGAGATTGTCTGCAGGACAAGAAGGATTATTTCGGCGAGGATGAAGAGGAGTCCTGTGAGCTTGTGAGGCGACGGTTTGAGGGACCTGTCTGTCAGGATGATGTCGAAGATGTCAAGCCAAAGCGACCCAAGAAGAAATTCAAGGATGAGGACTCCGCATGGCACCTGTGCTTCGCCATGAAGGGATACTTTTTGAGTTGATGGCCAATGATGATCGCAGCTGCAGGCAGGTGCAGGACGCAACACCAAAGCCTAAGCCTGGGATCTTGCACTTAAGCAGCTTGATGTGTCGGCCTTTTCATGCTACATGCTTGCAAGAAGGGACCAGCACGATGCGATGGCAAAGTCGGCAAATGTCATACAATGTAAGACGCTGTGGGCCATGCGTCTTCCTTCTCCGACTCCAATCCGTGGCCTGCTTCGATGCCGGAGCCCAATCCTTGCGATTAGGAAGTCACATTTTAATTGACTCGGGGCTTGCAGGGCAGAGTCTGTCCCATGACCAGAGGGGCTTGTCACATGGCGTTTCCAGAAGGCGTACAAGGGAAAACAACGGAGCGAATTGCATGATGACATGTCGCATCGTCTAGCTTTGCCCGTGCCCTGAGGCCTGGATTCAGGCTTCTTTGCCCCCTCGTTCGAGGAGGCTTCGTCGGTGTTCAGCGGCCAGTGGTACACCTGGATTGCTGTACAGGAGGGGTACAAGACCATCGGGGATGTACGGTGCGATGGCTGGGAGGTACACATGTTGCATCGCTTTAGACCCGAGAGGTTTTTGGCACGATCTGCAAGCTGTCTGCAAGGTTGTGAAGGAGTTTGTTGAGGCGCTTGGCATGTCTCGAGGATCTGATGAACGCTTCATGCAGCTCTGCTTTCAGGCAGGCTGCACCTGGGCATCTGGCAATGGCGCAATGGCAATGTCTGAGGGGCGAACGCTTTTGTGACCAGGCGGATGCAGAAAGCACCACTGAGACTGAGACTGCTGGGATGAACGAGAACGCCTCCTGTCAATATGTTTAATTACAGTCCCTTCATGGTCCGACTTCTCAGTTTAAACCTTAGACTTCAATGGTTCTCACAACGGCGATCAGTGTTGCAATGATGTGGCCGCGGCAGCTGCAGGTTACGCAACGGAGCATGATTGGGGATTGGCTCTGTGCCTGTTTTTCGGCACATTCCACTGTCGTACACTGTTTCGATTTTCTCAGCACTTCTGGCGTATCTTATTGTCCTGGACGGCATGTTGGGCCTTTCTTCAGAATGCCGCTACATCAACTGCCATCGCAGATTTGGTGGTGAAGTCTTTTGCGTGCGAGATGCGCCAGTGTCTGAGGATGCCGCGGCTGAAGTGATACTTTCAGGCACCGCCAATGCTGAATGGCAAGAAGCTGTGATGCCGCTATACTCCATGCATATGGGCGCAGCCCTTAATACGACGGCACGGATTTCAATGAGCACTGCTTCACAAGTCACCATCGGCTGGCTTGAGGCTGCGAGAACATGGGGCCTCTCCTTCACAGTCTGGCACGCTTCGTCAAGCCGCGCAGTTGTCTGGAAATTGGAGCAGGCGGACGGGACTCGAACAGCGCTATCTGATATCTCTCTGGCTTTCGCGTTTGGCTCCTTGTGTCCACTCTGTCTCTCTCGCCTACTTGCGCATGCTCTGGAGACTCGATATTTTGCAGAAAAATGCCTTCCATTTGTTGGTTGGGTGCTGCCAAGAGCACAAGCGATCACAAGCGGGTGCTATGCACACTGCAGGCTACACGTCGGCCTTCCTGCTCCAGGCTTTGGAGGAAGCCATGTCAGCACTCACACTCGTTCATCCCCCAACAGAAACAGAACTCTCACCACATTGGAGGACAATTGGCGGGAGATGCAGTTCTGGGAGTCCTGGCGAACTTCGTCAAAGACTTCCGGGCCTGCCCCCGAGAGCTGGCTCGTACGCAGCTTGGATCGAATTATTGCCGTTCAATGAGCCCTGAGCGTAATGCACATGCCATGCCGGCCATGCAGCAGAGTGCCGCAGGAGGGGCGGGAGAAGTTGCGGATTTGGAAGGCAGCTCTCCGAATCTCTATAACCTGCAGTGCTGTTGTCTGTTTCTCAGTCGAGTCCTGAACCTAGGCGGCGTTTTGCATTGTGTCGACAACTTCGCCCACAAGCACACCACCGCACCGGAGCTTCTCCGCGTTGCGCAGCGTCGGGCTCTCAGGCTTACTTATGTGAGCTTTAGCAGGTTGATTGTTGAGTCTGCATGGTGGTTGAAGAATTTCAAAATGCAGTGGGTTCGGGCTGAATTCCGGCTCACTTCTGAAAGCAAGCTCCTGCCGCGAACTGCTAACTGCTACTAGTACCGCTTGCCAGAGCCAAAAGGAGATGCTAATGCCACCCAAGTCACGATTTTGCTACCCCGTGCTCTACTAGCTTCGCTGCCTCTCAGCGTGGTTGTGGTGATGTTGCAAGGGTGCCCTGGTCCCTCCCTTCCGTTGGTGTCGGCTCCGCCGAGCTCCACCTGCTTATCCGAAACTGGGGGCAGCTAAAGTCTGCCCGAGACTGCCCGCATCTGCCCACATCTGCCCATCTTGGCTGGATTGCATCCAAGAGTGCAAAGCTGAGGGTGCAGGCACGGAGAAGTTTTACACTCGCACAAATCAGGTGGAGTCTCCTCCGAAATATAAGTTCCCCGTTGATCGCGTCATTGTCATGGCTAACTTAGTATCAGCTTGGTGTGCTGGGGTACCGCTTGAACTGCAGGCAACATTTCGGACAAGAGCTGGCTGTCTGGGAGCATCTTTGCGGTTGTCTCGAGGCTTTGTTCAGCCAGCCGGTCAGTTTCTTGCTGTCTCAGAAGCTCATGATGCAAAGGTTTCATGGTCGGAAGCCCATGAAACTCTCGCTGCACGGGGGGCTGCACGCATGGTATCGAACAAGTTCTTTATGACATCGAAAAGAGTCTCATCCCGTGACATCGAGAAATTCGGCCGGGCATCGGAAACCCGAAATCTATCTTTAGTTGTCATGGTAATCTCTTCGATGTCCGGGGATAATATCCCCTGCGCAGCTCAAAGCATTGAAGGAGAAACACCAGTGTGATCTTGTGAAGATGCTTTGCCTCGACCAGCTTATCTGCCAAATTCTACCGATTGGATGGGTTTACTGCCTGGCGCGGCCATTGCTGCCCTACCGATTTCGCTCTGCATGCCAGCATTCATTGACAGGTAAACTTACTGCGGGCATTTTTTCAGCACTCTACCAGGCGGGGTCGACTATAGTCTCGCCGTCAGGGGCCGAAACTCGCAGTATTGATGCTAGGTATGACTTCTTGCATCTGATTCCACATCATTGCGACCGTGCCACCGTGCGGCAGTTGCATGGCATCTCCTATCGAAGGACATAGTGCTTACTTGCTTATCAAACAAATGGTCACCTGGACAACAGACACGAAAGGAATTGCTGTGAATCACACGTGTGTGAGTAGGGACAAGCACGGCGCAGACGTCGATGCCGCAGATTGCCGGCTCGATGTCGCCCGACCATTTTCAGCATCCTTCTTAGCCTCTTGCCGGCGCCATGGCCGGCCCTTCCGAAACGGCGGAGATTGTGGCGGCCATTGCGGTCCTCGAGGGCGCCATCGACTCTGACGTCGACCTGTCACAGGTCCGCCGGCGAAGAAAGCTGCACCGATTCCGCAGCCTGCCGCACCGTCCTCGGCGGCATCAACGACCGTGACACAGCCGGCGCCCGAGCCAGAGGACGATGGAGATGCTGGCGCGGCCCGGGCTGGCATCCCCGCGCTCTGGAAAAGCAGTGGCTTCGTAAACCCGGCGGACGCCGAGCAGGCGTACCGCCTTGGCTAAGGCGTGTGGTCGAGGACAGTTCCAACCAAGGCGGCGCCGGCGGCACCCTTGGCACCGCCACCGACTGCCGGCGGACTTGGCGGAGACTTGGCCGAGCAGGACAGGGTGGCCGCGGAGGCGATCCAGCAGCGCATCGTGCAGGTCGAGACGAACGCCGCCCGCTTTCCGGGCTCAGCTCTGCTCGGAGGCCTGGCGACGGCACATGGAGCGCCCCGGCGCTCGGACCGAAGAGGCGGTCCCAGAGTGCCTTGCCGGCTTGGCGGTGGCGAACCTTGCCCAGCTCGGCGACCTGGAGGCGCAGGCGGCCAGAGGCGAAGCCACCGTCATGATGCCGGCGGCCGACGCGGCGTCCTACTTCTTTGTCAGGGCCCTGCCGGCGGACATCAGAACGATGCGTGTGCCGCAGCGGCCGTGCCCCAACGGCTCCAGCTGCTTGGGCGTCGTCGAGCGGTGGTTCAGGTTGGTGGTGGTTCGGCGTGGTGCTGCCCTCGGCGACCTGGCGGCGCGAGTGCGTCGAGTGCCACCGCGCCTGCAGGCGTGGGCGCAACTACTAGGCGCCCTTGCCCGCGGTGATCTTCCTTGGCGTCTTTTACATCTTCGCTGGTTTGATAATTGTCGTTGCACCGGCGAAGCTCTCGCGAGCCTCTCGGCCGGCGGCAGTTTGCACTTTGCTGTGACGAGAAAACAGCCGGCGGCCCAACACTTCTTGCATCGTAGACCGGTTTTCCGGCAAGCCCGGCCGCTGGGCTGGGGCTGGCCGCGGCATCGTGTGGAGCTCGGCGCCCAAGAGTGCCTGCCCATGCTGTGTCGAGGTAGCCGTGCTGCCGGAGCGAGGCCTGCGCCGCATCAAGCGGGAAGAGCCCGCTTGCAAGCCCGGCCGACCCCACTCCGGGAGATCCTTGCGTCGTTCGGTAAGGGCCGGAACCGGGCGGTGCCCTTCATGTGACCCCGTGGCGTGGGCGGGCCCGTCGGTCACGACCCGGAACCCCCCCCCTTGCTGGGGCACCAACCGCCACCGGGCAGAGCCGGCGGGCCTGGCTGCTGGGAATCCCCTAAACTGGGCTGTGAGAAACCTGTGAGCGGGCTCTCAGCTTCTCACAGCCCGGACCTAGGTCCTGAGAATTTTCCTAGGCTGGGCTGCAACCGCTGCAAGACTGTTGCTTATCTCCGAAAGGGGGGATGCTCCAACCCTGCATGCAACTTGGATTTAAAGTAAAGATTTTGAAGTGTGTTTTCGTATTTCTTCGGGAGTCGTTTTGGACTCCTGTGTTCAGGGTTTATGCAGCTCGGCCCTGCAGGCCAGCTCTATTAAGTCCACCAGAAGGATTGGAAGTATCATGCGAGGGGAAGCAAGCGGGAGAAGAGCTGGATGGAGGATCCTGATGGCTTCGAGCAGATGATCAGCAACATGAGGTGGGCCTTCCAAAAGACGGCCGAGGACAAGGCGAAGGAGGCCAAGGAGGTCAAGCCCAAGAAGAAGAACAAGGGGATCAAACGTCGCCAGCGAGGAATCGATCGGGGCTATGCGAAGNTCCGTGCAGAATCTCAGCTTCAATTTTTTTCTGGAGTTCTATTTTGGGACTCCATGCTCAGCCAAGGAGGGGCCGAAGCAGCCCAAGGTGAAGCCGGATATCCCTCGGAAGCCGCTGCCGGAGAAGTCGACCTCCAAGATCCCGAAGGCCTTCCAGGACAAGACCCGCATCAAGGCCGAGGATGTGCAGAGGGCTGTGATCCCCAGGTACCAGCCAGCACCGGCAATCAACAGCTTTGGGAGCAGCTCAGGTGCCTCCGGATCCTCAGGCAGGGGCATTAAATTCATTAAATTGTTAAGTTCTTTTTAGATATATTTTTCACTGGAGTTTTTTTGGAACTCCAGTTTTTTTTGGTTGCCCCCGCAGATGCCATTGCTGGCTTGATGCCCTTGCTGGCGAGCTTGATGCAGCAGATGGGAGGCCAAGGAGGCCAGAGCATGCAGCCCCCGGCGGGCCCAGGTCCGATCATCCGAGAGTTGGAGCAGGAGATCCTTGATGACAAGGAGGACAAGGAGGATCCGGAGGAGGACAAGGATGATGATATGGAGGGCAAGGATAAGAAGAGAAAGAGGGAGGAGGAGTGATGTGTTTCACCCCTGTGCAGCATGCAGCTTCCAGGGCGATGATGATCAGAGCGATCGTGCAGAAAAAAAGTGTTGCTGTTCGAGCAATTTTGGTGTGCATGTGGTGCTGTTGTTTGCACGGCTTCAGCATGGATCCATGCTTGATTGCAGGAGTTTCTTGGCACTCCTGAAGAATTGTTTCGGCCTCAGAGTGGTGTGCAGTCTCTAGCAGTGCTGATTTTTTTGTTGTGTGTGTGTGTGGTAGGGTGTGTTGTTGTGTTTGCAGCTTTTTCTTTACTGGAGGCTCGGTGGACCTCCCGATCATGGATGTTGAGGTGCCGGGGGCCCGGGATTAGGGTTTAGGGGTTTAGGGTTTTAGGGGTTTAGGGGTTTTGGGGTTTAAGGGTTTAGGGTTTAGGAGTTTAGGGGTTTAGGAGTTTAGGGGTTTAGGGGTTGAGGGGTTTAGGGTTTAGGGTTTTAGGGTTTTAGGGGTTTAGGGGTTTAGGGGTTTCGGGTTTTGGGGTTTCGGGGTGTAGGGGTTTAGGGTTTAGGGTTTTAGGGTTTTAGGGGTTTTAGGGGTTTAGGGGTTTAGGGGTTTCGGGTTTTGGGGTTTCGGGGTTTAGGGTTTAGGGTTCGGGCTTAGGGTTTGGGTTCAGGGTTGAAGCTTGAAGGTTTACAAACAGCGTTTTTTAAATTAATAGATTGTTGAAATGGTTTTCAACCGGTTGAAATTTCAACCGGTTGAAAAACAGCTTCTCCTTTTGATTTCCCACTAAACCAGATTCTTCAACCGGTTGAAAAATATATTGTATATATATATAAGTATGAGCTACGTAAAAATACAATTTAAAGTTGTACTGGAGGCCATAGCCTAGTGATGGGCGCCCCAGGCTAAGGGCCAGCTTGTTGGTCGTAATTAATTTGTAGTTGGAACTTCAGAAATATATTCAGTTGTGATGCAGGATTCAATTCAGTTTCCAAAATATTTCCAAAGGTAGTTCCAAGACGAGTTCAAGATAGGCTTGCAGGGTCACCCTGGCGGTTCCTTCCAAATCCCCGCCCGAACCGCAGCAATTGGAAAGCAATTTNAATATTTCCAAAGGTAGTTCCAAGACGAGTTCAAGATAGGCTTGCAGGGTCACCCTGGCGG
This sequence comes from Symbiodinium sp. clade A Y106, assembly GCA_003297005.1. Taxonomy (NCBI): domain Eukaryota; class Dinophyceae; order Suessiales; family Symbiodiniaceae; genus Symbiodinium; species Symbiodinium sp. clade A. The sequence goes on along the minus strand of BGNK01000254.1, from coordinate 60,127 downwards.
TTCCTTCCAAATCCCCGCCCGAACCGCAGCAATTGGAAAGCAATTTGGAAAGAAAATTTGAAAAATATTGAATATTTCTCGAGGCCTCTCCAAACTTCCGATTTTCCAACCCCGGCCCCCGTTCCTCCCCTCGCCTTGCCTACAAAATCAGTGCCCGAACCACAGAAATTGGAAAAAAATGAAAAACAAATTGGAAAAATGTTGAATATTTCTCGAGGCCTCTCCAAATTTCCGATTTTCCAACCCCGGCCCCTGTTCCTCCCCTGGCCTTGTCTACAAAATCAGTGCCCGAACCACAGAAATTGGAAAAACAATTGAAANGAGGGTTTTAGTATACATATAAATAAATATATATATATATATACATATATACTATTATATGACGATATTACTCGTATCATTCTATGGCGATATTAAGATGTACTTCCTATATTATTAGATGACGATATTATATTTTACATTATAATTCTTTATCTGAGTTATACTATTATCTCTTAATTCACACAAAATGATTGTTACATGTTACAGTAACATTCACATGTTATTGTGTAATATGCTGCTTTACATCCCCCACTGAAAATCAACCTGGAACCCAAAAACTTCAAAAGCAACAACCATTCTGAACATAGTGGGCGAACCCTGAAACCCAAATCTCTGGATCCTGAACATGTAAACCACCAAGCCCCTAAACCAGCCCCCACACCTCTCCCTAAGATATATACTCTCCATGTTTCTGCCCATATATACCCCAAACCCTGAAACCTTGAAGCTCGCCCTCAAACCCTAAAGTAACCCTCAGGCGTCTTGCTGCATGTCCTGCAGAAGACCAACTATGTCCGGGCCACAGGTGCAACAGTGATGTGCTGCATTTTCGCTTCTGTGTCATGTCACAGCATATACATATATATATATATATACACACACACTTTCGATTCAATTTGTGGCTCCAGATCTTTAAAGAAGCTGGAGCCTGCTATAGTTGCCCTTTTGGCGTCATGGCCCCAAAGAATAAGGCCAAGGCTGCTCCGAAGGCGGAGCCGAAAGCTGATCCCACACCGGCGGAGATGAAAGCCAGCATTCAGAGGATGCTGAATCTTGTGAAGTACAAAGCCGACCCCAAGAGAGACAAGAGTGGGGAGCACCTCACCGAAGCCCAGCAAGTGCTGGAGGCCGGGTTGCACTTCCCCATTAATATGCATTACATTTTTGGATCTTGCATGTGCCAGGCCTACCGATTGATCGCCGACTCGGACCGAAAGGGCTTCATCGCTGGCTACCAGAAAAATGGGCTGAAGGACTTGAAGTGGATGGGCACCAAGAAGGTCGTGAAGGAGGATGCAGAGGAGGATCTCTCGATCAAGGGCATGATGACCTCGACTCTTAGATGTTATTTTAGTTTGGTGCTTTTGTTTTTTAATGCTTTGCTTTTCAATGCCGCTGAGGTCCCGAATTTTCGAGCTCAATGGCCTCAAGATGAGCGACTTTCCAGAGAAGAAGCAGAAGGATTTGCTGGAGGGTCTCCTCCAGGAGTCCGAGGATTTCTGGGGCCACGAGAGGAACATGGTGAAGCACAAGCTGCCCGAGCTCTGCAGGTACTACTACAGGACTTTGGTGGAAAGCAAAGATGCATCCCGATCGACCGAGTCAGGCACCTTCGAAATGACTGCAAGCCTAGCAGCCAAGGACTTGAAAAGCCTGCAGAACAGCGAGCTGAGCAACTTGAGCAAAGTGGCCAACAGTGCAGTCAAGACCTTGGATGCCAAGCATGGAGAGTTGAGCTCGGAACGCAGTGCTCTGGAGAACTGCCCCAAGCTCGCTTGCAGCTCTGAAGAAGTTTGTGGACGATCTTCGAAAGATCCAGGTCCTGCTGGATCGCAAGATTCCCACGATGGACGAGGCAGCCTGCAAGGCCGAGAAGGCCGACATCGACCAGTGGAATCGCAATGCCAATGGGCATCTTGACAATGTAAAATTGTTGCTCAAGAAGGTTCGGGGCTGGCTGGCCTAGGATCCATCGAGCATGCAGCTGTATATCAGGCAGGCAGCATTTTGCTGCAGTTTTGGCAGCTTTGAGTGGGCAGCAGGCGAGCTTTCAAAAAATAAATCTATGCATCCACGATTGCTCTTTCAAGCTTTTGCTGAATTAATATATATTAATCTGCTTGCAGCCAAGGTCGATCTTGTCGAGCTGCAGACTGGGCCCTTTGCATGCAAAAGGGCGAGTGCAGCACTAGCTCGCAGACTCCAGCTGACAAATGTGCTTGCTGTGCAATGTTGCAGGGTAGGTGCTCAAGTTTCTCAAGTTAGTTTCACTTCTGGAGCTGCGTGANGCAGCACTAGCTCGCAGACTCCAGCTGACAAATGTGCTTGCTGTGCAATGTTGCAGGGTAGGTGCTCAAGTTTCTCAAGTTAGTTTCACTTCTGGAGCTGCGTGAAGCCATGTACTCCAAGAACAGCCGTGGTTACAACGAGGAAGACGTGCCTGAGAAGAAAAGGTTTCGGGCCAATCTCTCGGATGCTTTTTTGGCCGGGCAGATCACAGCTGCCAGGACAGCTTCTCTTTTTAAGGGTGCTCAAGCTTCTGGTGCCACTGGTGTGGACGACTTGGCCGCTGTGGGAGACAAGAATGCAGCCAGAAGCCTAAAAAATGTTGAAGGGGTCCCACTGGCCAGACTGCTACTATGCCGACATAGAGCTGCATGACCCCAAGCTGCAGGAGAACCACCAGGTCTCCTTGCCGTTTTTGCTTCCCCGTGAGATTGTGGGCAAACTTTTTGAATTTGGTGATTCCACCTGGATCCTGAGCCAGCATGTGCTGCAAGAGGATGCTGAGCTCATTGAGAAGTTTTCTTTGTCGTGCCAGCCACCGAGAGATCCAGCGACAATTCTGCCACTGGGGCTCTGGAATGACGGTGTCCCTTGCAATTGGGACAGGTCCCAAAGCTTGGAANAGCTCATTGAGAAGTTTTCTTTGTCGTGCCAGCCACCGAGAGATCCAGCGACAATTCTGCCACTGGGGCTCTGGAATGACGGTGTCCCTTGCAATTGGGACAGGTCCCAAAGCTTGGAAGTTATAGCTTTAAGTTTCCCATCCATTCCTGGCCTTCGCATGCCTCTGTTCTGTGTGAAGAAGATGTTTGAGGCCAAGAAGTGTACCATGGATGCAGCCATGAGGGTTTTGGTGTGGAGCTTCGAGCAGCTGGCTCTTGGGAGGTATCCTTCTCGAAGGCATGATGGCAGCCCCTTCGATGCACGGGTCGACAAGGCACGTATTCGTGTAGCTGGGTCAGATTTGCCAATTGCATGTTTAACACAGATCAGGGGCGACTGGAAAATGTTCAAGNGAAGGCATGATGGCAGCCCCTTCGATGCACGGGTCGACAAGGCACGTATTCGTGTAGCTGGGTCAGATTTGCCAATTGCATGTTTAACACAGATCAGGGGCGACTGGAAAATGTTCAAGGATACCCTTTCCCTGCCTGCACACAACGAGAACAATGGTTGCTGCTGGCTTTGTCCCATGACACCAGATAAAGTGCAGGAGGTGGATTTGCAGGCCTCCTGGAGACATCAGTATTTTGATCAGGAGAGCTTTATCATGAGGTGCTGGGAGGAGCAGAGGCACATGAGTGCTGTCTGGCAGTTTCCAAATTTCTGTCTCAAGGTCATCAGATTGGATTGGCTGCACATTATGGATCTGGGTTGTGCTGCAGATGCTGCTGGGAATATTCTGTGGCTCCTGCAAAGCAAGATGCATGGCCCCAACATTGCCAAGCGAGTTGGGGAGCTCTACAAAAGTACAAGAACCAGGGTGTCACATCCGATCGACTGGCTACATTGGCAGAGACCATGTTTCGGAAGGATGCTGGAACTGCTCCAAAGCTCAAAGCCAAAGGTGCCGAAACCAGAAAGCTGATACCAATTTTGGGTGCTTTGTGCCGAAAGCTTTTAGACAGCACTGTCGAACTGGATTCGGCAGTTGTGGCTTGCATGTCTTTGCTTTTGGCTTGCTATGCTGCTTTGGATGTCGAGCCCTACGACCCCAGCCTCATGGAGCGAGAGGTCAGAAGGTTTGCTTTGCAGTATGTGTCCTTGAGGGATCACTATGGTGATAATATCGCCTGGGGAGTCAAGCCGAAGCTTCACCTCCTCCTGCACCTGTCGCAGAGCTCTACATGCCCAAAGGACATTTGGTGCTATCGAGATGAAGATTTCGGAGGAGCTACTGCAGCCATGGTGAGGGCCAAAGGTGGCCACAACACTCCGGGAAACTCTTCCCAGCTTGTCCTGGACAAGTTCAAGGCCAGAAACACACTGCCTGTGCTGGCTGCTTGAAAAAATGAGCGAGAGACTGCATGCTTTGTTAATTGTAGGGTATATGGTAGGGTTGAGGGTAGGGTTTCGGCTCATGGAGGCCTCCTAGCGATCATTTCTGGAGCCTGCCTCCAGCAACATCTGTCAAACTTGCTGTTTTTTTGGAAAGCTGTCAGCCTTAAATANGTAGGGTTTCGGCTCATGGAGGCCTCCTAGCGATCATTTCTGGAGCCTGCCTCCAGCAACATCTGTCAAACTTGCTGTTTTTTTGGAAAGCTGTCAGCCTTAAATAAGAGACCTACTTTCCAAGCTTATTTAAAGCTGAAAGCCTTAAATTTTCATTTAAACACGTTTTAGAATGCCTAAATAGAGGTTATAAGCCTTAAAAAGAGTTTAAAGCTTTATTTAAACATCAGGCTGACGCATTATAAGGAAATTTTAGCACGTCACCTTATTTAAAGCTTATTGGAGCTTCAGGGTACGACGGGAGGTCCTGGTGCTGTCGGCGGTGCCGGGCAAGACCCGGCACACACAAATCCCCGTCGTCCTCCGCTTCGAGCTCGTCGGGTACGCGGACGTGGCGGGCATCTCGGCGGACCTCACGAATGGCTTTGACATGCTGGGGCGAGCTGCATCGTGGCCCTGTACTCAGCCCCACCTCACGGCCGCGCACCGGCGAGCAACGGCCAGACTCTTGACTCTTGAACGAGCTCGTCGAGGAGACCCGGATGGGCCGGGTTGGGCCGGCTCCTGGCCGGCAGTTCGTCGCGGCGTCTTTCCCCATCCTACAGGAGGACGAGCACGGCGACACCAAGGTGCGGCGAGGCCGTGCCGGCCGTCGACATTATCAGGCGTGTCGTGGAGTTGGTGGGGCCGGCGCAGGCGGAGGCGTTGAGGGTCTTTGGCCACGACCTCCTCAACGCCTACCGGCAGTGGCCGGTCTCGTGACGGCGTGGTCTTACGGCCCACCCCGGCGCGGATCAAGAAGATCACGCGGTCCGCAAGGCGGCGCTCCAACCGGTGTACGCCAGGGCCCATGATGCGGCGGCCACGTCGGACACACGCCTGTCGGTGGGTCTTCGGGCGGCCCTCTCGTCGCTGCGGGCACTCCTCGGGACCATCCAGCCCAAGCCGCGATCATCTATGCCGATGCCTTCTACCAGCCCGGCGAAGTCAAGCGGCGGAGGTCAACGTGAAGCCGGGCACCCGCGGGAAGAACGGCTGGGGATACGTCGTCCGCGTCGGCACCGAGGTCTACGACTGTGGGACGGCACCGGCGGCCTTCCTCGAGACCTTCGCGGCGAGGAAGGCGTTTATATACGTGCTGGAAATTGGCTGGAAATCCTGGCGCAGATCTTGGCGCTGGTTTCTCTGGTCCGTCGTCTCCCCTCTCGCTGGCTGGCGTTCATCGACAACGTCGCCGGCCAATGGGCCCTCACCAAGGGGTACGGCCGTTAATGGCGTCCTGGCGGCTTTCTGGTCTACGCCACCTTGGCGGATTGGCTCCCTGATTTCCGCCGTGTGCCGTCGAAAGCCAATGTGGCGGACGGACGCTGTCTCCAGAGACGACCTGTCGATGGCACGGTGCTTGGGATGGACAAGGGTCCACACGCCGGTGCCGGCCTTCTGGCGACGCTCCAGAAGGCAGCACGGGACCTGGACTTTGCCGTCAACGGCGCGGCCGACGAGCTGGTGAACTTGGCGGTCTGAGTTGGGGAGGGCTGCCGGCGCAGAGTGGGAGTGGGGAGCGCCAGGCGGGATGCAGAAAGCGTCCCCCGGCGCCGTACAGCCCTGCTCTGGCGAAGGCGACGGACCCGGCGCGATGCGCTTCTTACCATCTAAAAAGAAGGGTCCGCTCGCCGTACCATTTTGGTCTTTAGTCGGTAGCCGAGCTTGTCGTGAATCACACGTGTGTGAGTAGGGACAAGCACGGCGCAGACGTCGATGCCGCAGATTGCCGGCTCGACGTCGCCCGACCATTTTCAGCACCCACATGCACCCACCCTCTCCTCCCTATTTATTTCATTTTCTGAGACTAGGGGTCGTCGCTCGCTGGCGGGCGACGGGCCGGGATGCAGAAAGCGTCCCCCGGCGCCGTACAGCCCTGCTCTGGCGAAGGCGACGGACCCGGCGCGATGCGCTTCTTACCATCCAAAAAGAAGGGTCCGCTCGTCGACCATTTTGGTCTTTAGTCGGTAGCCGAGCTTGTCGCACTGAGTCTACGGTCTAGTTGGCATCCACATCGTCTGCCAATACTTGGGAACACAGGTACGTGAACTTGCTTGTCAGCAGCCCGCACTCCCAGACAACAAGCACTTGACAAGCCTGACTGCTAAAGCAGCATTGACTTAGATAAGGTACAAAAAGTGCGTCAACATGCTTGCTTTCATCCCTCCCCCACCCCCCGACGAGTAAGAAGTTGAAGCTGGGGATGTGAGTTGGACAGGAGCACAAGGGCTTATTTGGGTAGGCCAACTGTGGTCGCGTCTAGGTTTACTGGTCCTAACAGCGGCACGAAACCGAAAGGTTTACGTCGCCAGGAGCTCCGAAACGCGGCAAGCTTGCCTTGCAAGTGAGGAGTATGTAGGTGTTGCACTCCCCCTCCCCTTTTAACTCTGCATGTTGCGAGAGCAGCGGTTCGTCTCGACATCATTCAACCATTGGGCAGAATAGCACCATGGGTAGATATCTTCGGTTCCGGCTTTGATCTTGTGAGCTTCCTATAGGATTTCAAATTTGAGGAGGGGAAATCCGATCTTTTTGGAGAATAGCTGAATAGCTTGAATATAGCTACGTAGCATCATGACCTGTGCGTTCCCAGCCACAAACTTGGCGCATGACGAGCTTAATCCAGGAAATGAAACGCAAAGGCAAGGACGATCTGGCGCGGGAGACATCTCGACATGAGTGTGCATCTACTTCCAATCAGTCGTAAATGAATGTTGGGTTCAACAGGATCAGAGGACACCGGAAGTCTGTAGTACGAGAGCGGCACACATGCTGTTCGACATGAGAGGGAAGTCCAGTCAGCGGCTAGCCGCGCTTTGACATCCAGAGTCTACTGAACTGTACTGAAGTGCCAAAGACTTGATATATGACGTGCCCGTAGTCATGCAGAAGCCTCTCTGCGGCTGAATTGCGGTCGTCCCCTGAATGTTGGCAGCTTGCAGCTTGTTTGCCATAAGGTTTGGGGCTGCAGCGCCGCTTGAGGCTTGGAAGTTTCTGTGGCGCAAGACTTGGAGAGCATAGAGCCTCTTGGGACACCAATACTCTGAGCCCAGATGCTGTGAAAGGCTCCATCTGGATGATGCAAGGGCTTTCCTTGAAGAATCGAACCACCTCCTCTTTGACTTTATCTGGCTGGATCGCCGAGAAGGGTGAATGGTGACGGTAATAAAAGGACCTGGCGTTGTACAACCGCAGGATGGCCTCCTAGACTTTGCACCGCCGGTGAATGGAAGTGTGAAGGCGCAGAAGTGGCCTTGCATTAGAGGTCGAGAGATTTTAAATTTTGCTTCTCTGCTATGTTCAGATCTGTGCAGGATGGCATCGAAAGATTCCTGGCACTTCTTTGGCCTCAGGTGCTTCCCGGAGGCTACGTTTTGTCACCTGCAGCACTCAGATACACCGAACAGACTACACAGGAATGCGACGATAACATTTTGATCCTTTGTCCTGCAAGTGGCATGCCGTGATGCCATGACACGAAGCAAATTCTGCCCAGGGTCTAGACATGGTGCCTCGGATTCCTGATGGCCCCTATCGCATGAGTAATCTCTGCAATAAGTTTAGCTGGTCTGTGGCTGAGTCCTTCCCGCCGACAGCAAGTAAAAGCACAGAGAAAGGGCAGCAGGAGGATGCGGGACGCAAAGGGCACAGGCACAAGACATATCAGGCTTCTTACCTGATGGAAACACTGCTGCGATAGGACAGTTTTGTTTTTTCCTGCGAGTCGAGCTAGTGTTGAGGTGAAATAGCGTAAACGGCGACGGAGGACAGCAAGCCAGCCAAGCGGTTCCGTGTTGTGTGAGTTGCAAACAAGCGTTCACCGCTGTGGCCGTGGGTGCGCAGACACACATGTTTGCCAGAAATGCCCCCCAAACGCAGGCTGGATCAAGGTTTGCTGCATGCGACGAGGAACAAGCCAAGCACAGCAAGATCGGAAGGCAATAAGATATAGACCCGGGCAGGTTTTCCGCCGAGGGCTGTCCTTGACAAATGGGGATAAGGCAGGTTGCCCGGCATCAAGGGCAGCCATCAGTCAGCAACAAGGTACCTCTATGCCTTTCACCCCATCTAATGTCCAAAAGTCCGGGGTGCGGATCCGTAAGAAGCGACAGAGAGCGACGGAGCAGGAGGAGAGCTAAAGCGTCTCAGCATACTCTCGCTGGAGAGTCGTAAAGAGTCATCCAAGGCTCCACAGCACTTTGACGAACAGCGCAGTGCGGGAATGGATCGATGCGGCGCTGTTCTGATTACCCATCATGATGCTTGTCTTGGACAGGGTGGTGTAGCACCTGAAATCCCCCACTTTCTCAGGTATCCAAGTCGTCTCAGGGCACACCGGGAGCTTTGCTGAGCCTGCTGGAGTATCCTTGCTGCAACGTACTTGCCGAATCGTTGGAATTTTAAGAGGCATGAAGACAGCTTGTGTGGACTTGCATGCTGCTGCATGTTTATCTATTTTGCTCTGCATCCAGGCCTCACAAGAAGTTTCAGAACTCTGTCAGCATCTTGCAGAAGAGGCATCCCGGCATGCTACAATTCGATAGAACCGTTGCTTACAAGTTCTCAATGCTGTTGGATTATTCACAACTTCATTTACCGCTAATTAGTTGCGCAGTTCTCTGTAACACAGCACTGCAGCATAGGATTGGGGACTACAGTTGGACTAAAGAGATCTGCGAGTGTTACTCTCACTTCGAGAAGTTAGCTGTGCTTCTTGCTGACGAGCCACCACGTTGAGCGCGAGCGAGCATCAAACGAATTCAGGAGTTCCTCCGCAACAGGCGCACTGTTCCCAAAGGCTTGGTACTAGTAGTATGAGATGTTAATCTGGCGCCACGCGCAGGCCCAGAGAAGGGGCACAGATGCAAGCACCACCATTGCCAGCTCCAGTAGCTTCCAGCCGCAGCGAGAAGTAGTGAAAAGTCGGAAAAAACCGAACACCGATTGTGAACCGCAACCCTCAATCACATGGGCCACAGCTTGCAGCATGACTTTAAACTTGTGCTTGTGCACGCTCTTCTGTTGATCCTGCGGTTGAACCACCGAAAAGCTTTCTCCAAGGCACTAGGTACAAGCCACTTCGAGCACCTTTGGAGAAGAACATTTGGGCCACTCGCCACTGCACATCAAGAAATTTTGGGTGTTCTCCGAAATTTGCACGCTCGCCGTGTGAACTGCCGGGATGACAAGGAATGAAGCACGAAACTGCAGCACATTACAGACATTACAGTACAGGAGCTCGGCCGTATAGCCGCCTAAACGAGAAGTATTGAAATTAGAAGATTCGCTTCACATCGGGATCAAGGTTTGATAGCTTTCGTTTTACATCCAACCGCATTTTGGCAGGTCAGATGATTTTTCTGAGCCGATCTACTCCAAGTTACCGTGAGCATGGGAAAAAGACGCTGCTGAGCTTGTCGCACTCATCAGTTCAAGCGCTTCGTGAAGCTCATCCGATGTTCCTGAGAGGAGAATGGAAAGTTCGCTTGGGAGTAAGCATTTCGCTGTACACCTTAGGCGAAGCGCAGGTGGCTTGGCCTCAGTTTCAACCGGGTCAGTTATGAACAGCAATCGTTCTTGCCCTGACTCGAAGACCAATAAGGTGACATGCCAACTGGCACGCGCCTCCCAGGAAAGTTGGCAGATGCTAGCTGCTAGCAGATGCAAAATCGGAGCGAACTCTCCCGAGTGTCAGCAGCGGTTGTTTTGCTGTAGCCTGATCTAGGAGGAGCTTGATAACTGCGCATGGCTCAATTCGATTCCAGAGATCACGGTACGTGGCGTCCTGTGTGCATATTCAGAAACATTGGCACCTGCACCTAGAAAGGTTAGTAGGTGTCATGAACTGTCTTGTGCTTACCCATGTCCTCACCCTTTCGTACTTGCTATCTCAGCTCCAATAGATTCAGCTGCACCCTCCGATGGTTTGCGTGCTGCAGCTTCCAGAGCTCATTGGTCATCCATGTGGAGCTCTTGGATGCCCTCTGCCTCACACTCGAAATGCATGTTCCACAGCAAACTCACAAGCTGCTCATCAGACAGGACTAAGACCTTCACAGTGTCGACAATTGGCCAGAGCTTTCACACGCTGTCACTGCTGTCAACCGCAAAGCAGTGCCTCATTCAGGTTTTGCTGGAGCTTGGTTCTTAGAACAGAAGCTCGCTCGCACAGCCTCAGCGCCCACAGAGTTTGAACTGAGGTTTACGACCCAAGCCGATTAGAAACAGAGGCCCTGAGCGTACGAGCCAAGAAAAGAGCCAAGCCTCGAACTCGGATGCTACGTCTATCTGGACTGCCACTGCTCAGTAGCCTGAAGTCTGAAGTGTGTGTAGCTGCAGGCAAACTCCAGTCTGTTCTCTCTGGCTCACCAGGTCCGGCAAAGTATCCGTTTGGAGAGGAGGAACGGTCTTCAGCCCAAGTGGTAACGTTGGCCGGCTGCTTGATGTTTCAAGCTTTGCAAACATGGTGAGCATTGCGCGATCCGTCATTTAGTTCCTGCAAAGGCGTGCAGAGAAATCTTGAAGTGGCCTATGTGTTCAACCAATTCCGTTTTTTCCAAGCCATCGTGCACTGCCGCAACTGCCCCTGGTGCTCGTACCTGCTTCAAGGCCCAACTTGCTTATCATGCCTGCCCATGACTTGGGCGCTTGATGTTCGCTTCCTTCGTCGGTGCTTAGAAGATATTGTAGTCAAGCATTTTCTTGAAGGGTTTCTTCACCAGGGGGCCTCTTCAAGTGCCTCGCAGAGCTTGAGGAATAATATTATCCGGATGACAAGGTCTATTCAAGGTTAGCGCTCGGCTTTGGGACCAGTGGTGTAGGTGCCCAGGCAACCAGCTTCAAATCCAGGTTCGGTGCAGTCCGCCAGGCCCCGGAAACCAAGCCACAATTCGCCGATAGTTCCCGACAGTTTCCCAACCACATGCCAAAACTGAGACGCAAGACTACGTCTTGGAAAGCCCATGCAGAACAGAATGAGTACGGAATTGGGGCAAAGTTCTGAAAATCAGAAAAACATAGGAAACAAATATTTCAAATAACCAAGCCTGTATAGGTTCACTCCTGTCTTGTATCCAAAGGTGAGCTTCTGGAGGGCTCGAGCAGTCAAGAGCCTGTCGTGGCGACCGGAAAAGCATGGGCTAGTGTGCCTGCTTATCAGCGTGGCTTGTGCCACTTACATGGTAACGAGAGCTCACCTGGGGAGGTCCAAGGGGCTCGAAGAATCATTTTCGTTTGGCTGTGGCATTGGGGGGGCCTCATTCGTCTTCTTCCTCTTCTGGCTGGTCCGGCTGTGCCTGAAGGGCATGCGTGCCATCCTCCCTGACAAAAGTCATCGTTGGCTGCAGTGCTCGAAGGGACCGGCCACCAGCAGCTAGCAACAGCAGAATGTTCTGGGCCTTCGGGGTCTCCTGGTTCCTCGTGTCGCCCAGCAAGTGGAACGACAGAGGGCCCTAAAGCTCGACCAGTGTTCAAGTGAGACCTCAAAGGGGCAAGCCATGGCCTGAAGCAGCTTGTCCTTTCTGCATGCCGCTGCATGTTCGGTCGCCCAGTGTTCACGATGGTCCACCGACAACACCAACGTCTCAGTCCATCCGTCGTCAGGGAGATGCTCGTTGTGACTCGTTGTTTTGAACGTCACCCGAAGACGGCGAGAGTGAAAGGCGGCTCCTGGTCGTCGGGGTCATCCTGGACCTCAGCTAGGGTGATGGAGTACATCTCGCAGAGAAGCATCCCTTTTTCCAGGCTTGATTTTGAAGGGCGGAGTTCCACGTTCTCCTTTTGGCTTTCCACTCTTCTTACCATGGTCCACCCGTTCGTCCCAGCGGAAGCAGGGCCGTTCTGGTAGGCGCTGTCGTCCTGGAACCCATCCTACTCGGGTTGTAGGGCTGGTATGCGGTGTTCTCGCACCATCCGTCGTTCCAGGCATCATGGGCTCAGGCCTCACAGTCCAAAACATCAGCCCACCAAGCCGGCCGGGGCCTTCAGTCAGCTGATGCAGCCATGCACTCGTCGAACAGACTCCTGAGGGCTTGCCTGATCGTAACCCAAAAGGCGGTCCCAAGAAATGCAGTGAAAATGCAGGCGTTGCAGCAATTTGCCGCAACGTCGAGCCTGACCAGGGACGCCATTGGTCCCGAAGGTTTTCACCGAAGAAGACCGCATTCTGACTTCTGTAAGTTCACATGTGTCTTTATCAGGCTCGAGCAGTCAAGAGCTTGTCGTGGCGTAGGCGTAGGGAAAAGTGTAGGCTCGTGTGCCTGCTTGTGAGCGTGGCTTGTGCGCCACTTGCTGCGTTTTTCGTCCTCGTTCCCTCTCGCACGTCCGGACTTAGCTGTGTTCGGCCCTGGTTGTTTCTGCTCATGTATTGTAAAATGAGACAGGATCCGGCGCAGGAAAAGAGCCCAGAAGCATCTGATCCGCCACACTGCCGGTACTGGAGGGTTTAGACGTTAGCATTTTTGGCCAGGCTTTCTGAATATATTCTGATTGTTTCCGAAGTTTTTGCAAATATTTGGTCATGATTTCATTTATCGCATGCTGCATGTCGCGCAACTGAAGACACTCCTCTTCTAAGAAACGCCTCACTGTCACAAGATTTAATTTTTCATGCGGTGGTTCAGGTCCCGCCCGCATGGAAACCAGGCCAGCTACATTGGTTTGCTTCCATCTTTGGCGTGCTCTTCATCTTTGGTTCCCAGCTTGAGACCTCGTTCTGAGAACCTGCAGCTGCGGGTGTGGGGGACCTTCCTGCGGGTTGTCCGACCGCGTCCCATCCGTGTTCCACCACAGAGAAGACGCAGAACTCTGCGTGCTACCCCCTTGTGATGCGCCTGTGGAACACATGCTTTGTGGGATGCACGGCGCAGACGAAGGAACAGCAAGCCAGCCATGCATGTGTGGTTGTATGGTTTAGCGGGGGTTCATCTGTGCAAACGTACTGTTGTTGCCAGTGCAAAATACCCACTCCAAACGCTATAACTGCAGGACCAGCATCATTTCGGAGGCAAGCGTGCACTGCGGCGCAAAGCAGCATGTCTTGGGCTACATGCGTTGGATAGGCTGACTTGGAGAAAGTCAGATGGGATGCTGGGCAGTCTCGCCGCCTTGTCTTGATTTGAGCGGGAGCCACCGTGCTTGCACACGCCCTTCGCCGTAATTTGTCATGATTTGCCCATGTGTATCTGTAATATTTTTCAATAACTTCTGCGGCCGCCAGGGAAGACGTTGCTGGGATCTCGGCACCGCAATGCGAGTGTCAATGGGGCATTGACCTGTTGGGAAGGAGGTCTCCGAGCCCTACCGTCGAATCATTGAAGAGGCCAAGCGCTGCATCGGATTCGGAGCTGCTCGAGGCGACCGTTTATTCGAGCACATGTTTCCCATGCTAAGCTTGCCGCAATAATTAATCTTGGACCGCTGTCTGCACTCATTGGCTCACGAGACCCCTTGCCACCGCCTGGAGTCACAGGTAGCTTTCCCGAGGAGTGGCAGCCTTAAACCATGGTGTAATCTGCTCGTCGCCCAGCAACAGTTCTGGCCTTGTTGATCCTTGAGGTGGGACGCGCAACTTCTTGTTGACTGCGGAGCAACTGCTGCCGCCATCTCAACTGCAGGGGTCGGACCTGGAGGATTGCACGCTGCCACAGCTTAGGAGGGCCAAAGAATCGTTCTCTTCACTCCAGGGTTTTTACAGCCTGACAGCTCAGAACTGGTCTGCCTCAACTTCGCGGCTTGAGCATCTGTCGCACTTCAGACCGATTCTTAACGATGCTGACGAGCTCGACCGTGCTTTTCACTTCCTTCTGTTGCCAAATACTCGGAATTCCCACGCTGCATAAGCTGCATGTTCCGTTTGCTGACATATGGAGATTCAGGCACATGGATGAAATGGCGATGCAGAAGAAGTATGTCTTTGTCTATTGCTGCCTGGGCATGGTGCCGACCTAAGTGGCGCTCTGCTGATCGAGCAGAGGCGAGCAGAGCCCCCACCCCTCCTGCTTTCAGGACTGGTCTGCACCGCTGCTAGCAGAGCGCTTGCAGATTGCCTTTGAGATCCTGTCGGCTGCCCCAATCCGTCTGCAGCAGTGCGTTACGTTTCTTCTGCTGTGTGTTGCGATCGGAGGCCCAGAAAGTACACCAAGAACTTGAAGCGCTTCTTAGCAGATCTACGTTTCCGTCGTTCGTTGCTGTCGTGTGGTGCATTGTGGTGCTGGGGTCCGAGGCTTTTACGTATTGCACGCCACAAGCTCGCCAAGCTGGCGGAGTTTGAGCCTCTTCCACAAACTTCGATCGAGCACTTGCTTCTTGCATGCAGGACGCACGTGACGATGTGGTCGTTTTACGCGCGCCTCCAAGTCCGCTTGGCCGCTGCGGCTTCTTCGGACTGTGAATGGACAAGGCTTGGCTGACACCGCAGTTCTGGGATAAGATCCAATTCGTCAACAGCATCGAGACGATCTGCGAGGAGGGCACCAGCTTCATGGTCTAGAGTCTAGAGGGCGACACGGTGTAGGCAAGCACGGGCAGAGCACTGCATCGGTATGACAGTTGTGCAACCTATCCAAGTTGATCTCTTACAAACTCGATGGAAGAAAAGTTGCTGACGGAATACCATGAGAACAACAGCACAGTGACATGACAATACATTCGAATGCGAGAGGAAACAGTGGAACACCAAGCATTGCTGCATTGTAGGTGCTTCAAAGGGAGAGATCTGACGTGTCATTTCGCTTGGATCACGGAAGGTTCCGTTTGTACCAGGACTTGCATCCAAACGATGAGTCTTCTCAAGTAGAACTTCGGCGACGCTTCCCTCAGGCAAGTGCATTCGACTGTCGGAGCGATGGCTGGTTTTGCTGTGCCAGCTTGCGTGAAAAGCGGTGCTGCGATACCCCTTATCGTCTTATATCGTCTTATCGTAGAAAGGTCATCCAGCGCCAAGATGCTCTGCGCAACGGGGATGACCCGCCCGTCAACTTTGGCGTCCCGATCAGGCGCTTGTGCGTCGCATTTTGTCTTTACGAATTTATCATGTTGCCTCAGCTTCGTAAGGATTTGGGTGAAGGCATTCTGCAGTTCTTCAGCTGCCGTGTCACATCAGAAGCTTCCACAAACTGCAAACTTCAAAGTAGCGAAGTAAGAGACTGCACCCTTTGCGTGAGTGCAAGCAGAGACGTGCTGAGACAGAAAGTTCTGTCGAAAAAGCCCTCATAAGCGATGGTTTGGACGGACTCTGGGTTCCTTTCCGTGCATGGACCCCAGGCCTCAAAAATCCCTCTTAAGTCTTTGCGGCCATGGTCCGGAAGAACACAGATGCTTCGACATCTCCCAGCTCAGAGCTGGTTCGTGGGTACAAGCTCCTTCGGGTGCCAATGTCGCCAGGCTCGCCGATTACAAGGACCGTAGTGCTGCACCTTTTCCAACTTATTTTGTTTCGAGCTGGAAAGTCTGAGCCGTAGAACATGTCCCTAAAGGTCCTTACAAGTTCTTTGGGATGTCCCTGATGTGCGAGTTCGTTTGCAGGACCCTCCTAGTCAAGAAGCACGACGCAAGAGATCCTGCAGAAAAGGATTGCCTTCTGGCGCTCAAAAGTGAAAATCGCTGTGCTGCTATGCCAGGAGAGTGCTCCCAGAACACTCTTCGCTACCCACTTGGATGCTTTCACCACGGAGTCACAGATTCGCCAGTGCTTCTCTTCCTTCGGGCCAGTGGAGCCACTTGGCACAGCCTGAACACAGTGGCATACAACAGCTTACCGTTTACCCCTGCCACCATAAGGAAGGTTGAACTGAAGTGCGTGGAGAAACGTGCGCCGAAGGCCCCGTGCAGCTCCAGCGGCCCCCGAATCTCAATGAAATCCTGTCTTGCTGCACTGCACGTGCAGGCCGAGCAGCGGGCGGACCATGTGCGCCTGCACGTTGTCTTTGCTCGTGTGGTCTTCAAGGAGGCGAGCTGTCGAAGGATTTTGTTCTCAAGTCGTCTGGCCTCCGGCAATTGCAGCAAAGTATTTGCGCATCTGTGCATGGGTGTACTGCGCATCGTGTGGGGCAGGGGTGTTGGTCTAGCAGCTCAAAGCTTCGCTGTAGAGCCCCTTGCTCGTTCCGAGGTGCATGTTTTGCGGAAGGCGCTGGATGCTGCAACAGGGCTCATCTCGGCACACACCGTTTTATCGCCACCTTCGTCGATACTTAAAGAGCGACTTCGATCACGGAAGGCGCTGTATCCCGAACCTGGGCTGATGGCTGCTTCGACATTTTTGGTATAAAGTTTCTTGAGCCTTGCATACGCATGCAATGCAAGGATCCTGCGCGGCTCAGACAGGAGATTGACGATTGGATGGCACAGTACGACGAGCGAGAAGAGGAGAAGAAGCGTCTTGCAAAAGAGACGCAGGTTGACGATGATGGCTTCACCAAGGTAGTTTCTGGCATTACGAGAACTCCGGACGGTCTAACCATCCGCGGGGCCCGTCGGCCATCTCTGAAAACAGGTGCATTCGGTGAAAGCACTGAACAAACGGCTGCGCCTACGGGAAAGAAGATGAAGTCAAAGAAATCGAAAGAGATGCCGGATTTCTATCGCTTCCAGCTTCGGGAGAAGCGGCGTGACGAGCTGATCGACCATCGCAAACGAAATCGGAAGGACTTGGAAACCGTCAAGCAGATGAAGAAGGCTCAACGAACATGTGGCAGTATCTGGCAGTCCTACACGACCACAGCGCTGCCACGCGCTCTCTCCTTCTCTCTCTCTCTCTCTTTCTCTCTCTCTTGTTCTTTCTGTTCCTCCTCTGGCTTGAACCTGAGAGGCCAAACGCTTCAAAGCGACGTCAGCGTGAGACGACAGACAAAAGTGGGCTTTCTGGGAGCTTGCGACGGTTGTGTCTCAAGTATAATGATTGCAAGAGGTATCGAGAGGTGAGGTTTCAACAAGTGCAAGACATGCCAGCCAGGGCCATTTGCAACACCTTCGGTGTTGATTTCACGGACAAGACCACGGGACGTCCCAAGCTTGCTGCAGGGTGTAGCTTGGGCTACGTCTCTTTGGTTGCGATGTGAAAAAGCAAGGCTGGTATCCAAAGCTGCCACCAGCGGTGATCTTCCTCTGTGAGGCAGCGGCACTTGCTTTGGGGGAAGCCGGAAGCGGCAGTGCACGGCGCACGACACGGCACGGCATGTTGCGTCCCCATAGCCCATAGCCGCATCAGGCCCTCGAGAGGGAGGCCGCCGACGAGGAGTTTGGAAAGCTCTTCGGCACTGGCCTCGGCTCGGCGGTCTTATGCGGTCTTGCTGAAGGGCCGGTGCTCTTGACGTGGCGCCTAAGAAGTGGATCCTGATGCTGTGTTTCCTTTGGCATGAAGCTCGGCAATTTGCACGGTCTGGGCAGCATTCGTTCAAGCAGAACTCAGTTGAATACGATCGACTATGGGAATCCATTGCCGCGTGACTTGGACCCTGCTCTTCTCTGGCCCGGACCCCAGGCAGAGCAGTGCTGCCACCACCCACCGCCCACCACCCACCACCGCTCGCGTTGCCGGCGACCTAACCAACCGGTGGGCCGGTGGGTGCTGAGAGCGCGCAGGGCCACTCCCCTGGCACGGCGCGAAGAACAAAACCGGGGTTCCAAGATAAGCCACGGCTCCGTTTGACAGGAACATCCTCCGTGGATAGCTGGCTGCTAGCCACTAGATGCTCGGGTTTAGAAGGCCATGGGCTTAGGATTCACAGAGAAAAATCCGTCCGCTCCGCCTTTCCTGGCCAGCGCTGGATCTTGCCGGCATCGGCCTGTTGGCACATGAGCAGCCAGTTTCTGTTTCGCCGCAGGTGCACCATGTGTGATTCAGGGCCTGAGCCCCACCCCTGTCACACGGTAAATGCCAACCCTCCGCATCCGGCCCCCACACAAAATGAAAATAATAATCATGCAGATCACGACCACGTGCCAGCTACTGTACTGCCACGAACGTTGCCCCACGGGTCGCAAACTCCCGAAAGTCATGAGAACCGCGACACCAGGATCCAACAGGGGGATTTCCGGTGACTGTTGGCAGTTTTACATCGCAGTGACGATCCCATCTGCCGAAAACGCCGTCCGTCACGAGGATCGCGCCGAACTCTGCGACTGTCGTCGCACCGTCCCAGGGGGGAGGGGGAGATGAGGAGGCAGGCAGAAGAAGACCAGAAGCGGAGCGGCAGGGAGAGAGAGGGAGAGAGAAGCTGCCATCCATACTGTCCCCTCTGCGTGAAGTACTTAACGCCATCCTGGATGGCTCGGCGCGGGGGAGTATATGGGCACGGCTGGTCGCAGTGGGTGATGCCTTGGAAGTGCTGATCGTCGGGGAGACCTTAGCACATCCCTCCGACGTCCTAGCGCAAAACAGTGGGGGAAACGAAAACCCCCTCATGGCTGCGGGGGAACAGATACCCGCATGGACTCAAGCGGTCGACAGCATCCACGCTATCCTGGGGGAGTTGCCGACCTACCCGACGTCCTTCCTGCCGACAATCCAGGAGGCAGCCATGAACCTGGTGCGGGGGACTTCAAGATTGATTCCAGCGGAAGAACAAGGTCAACCGGGGACGGAAGCAGGTGAACGCTGGTGGCACGCTGACCGACATCATGGACTGGGGGACCAACGACGTGTCCATGAACCTCCTTCGCCAAGAACGCGGGGGACCAGACGCCCGAGGAGCCCCGGGCCAGAGGACGACTCCGAAGAGTCGAAAGGCAGCCACCGACGCCGTCGTGTGCTCGCCATGCACATGGCCGAGCAGAAATCGTGAACGGGGGAGAGAAGCAGTGCGCTACTACACGATCCGCCGCAAGAGCATCTGAGAGCCAGTGAAGCGTGAACTCTGCGGGGGACGTGAAACCTTCTGGTTTTTCGAACAGTTGTTCTTACTTTGCTGTTTTGCTTTAGCTCCTCCTTTTGCCCTTTCCCTGCAGTGTAGAGTCGTGTAGAACTGGAGCTGCAAAGGACCTGATGGCCGCATAGGGGGACGAAGTTCTCTTATTCCATGCATATGTTCCTTTGTACGTGTGTGCTGTGTTAACCGAGCCTCCTGCGCCAAAGTCCTCTTGCAAAGCAGATCTGTAGCTATGCTAGGAACCGAGACCCTTTTCAACGGAACGACTCTGTGATGCGGGGGACCCAACACTGCCCCCGAGTGGTACCCAGCTTGATATACCTAGGCTCCTCCTTGTGCCTGTTCCCCGCAAACATAGAGTCGTGTAGCACTGGAGCTGCAAGGGCTTTTGGCTGCTCAGGGGGAGCAAGACCTTTGAGTTGTTTTCATGTTGACTTTCTTCAAACCAAGCAGGTTTAACTTTTAGGTTCGGGCACGTGAACTATCTCCCTGATAATGCAGCAATGTTGCGGGAGTCTTTTGCTGTCAGAAGCCAAAGATTGGCTGTAATGACCGTGGAGCGGTCGACAGAAGGTGGTAGGCAAATGCGGGGAATGGTCCACTTGTCGAGGTTTCAGAGTTTTGTTTCAATACCCTTTTTGCTGTACCACCTATAGTGCATGTGTCCTGCAAGTTCGAAGAACCCCGACTCCGCCAGCTTATATCTAACCTTCACCATATCGGGGGAAATCGAACTCTTTTCACGCCTCGCCGAAAGCCCCATAACAAATGGGGGGCCCATGTGGCCGGGGGGCTTCGCACGCCTCCTATGCAGAGAGGCAGGTCGAGACCTAATCTGCTCGCGTGCAAGCAAGGCAGAGAGCAAGCGACGGGCAGCTGGGGAAATTGCAGCGTAGAAGCGCATGGAAGCGCAAACCTGTTGAAGCCTGGCCGACACACCAAGGGGCGTCAGTTAGAGCCGAGTCGCATTGCAACTGTGGTGGGTGCCGGGCAGGTGTTGCCTCAAGGTCTGGTTGGATTGCTTGCCTTCTCCACTCCTATCCTTCGAGGCCACGCAGAAGCTCTTGTCCTCTTGCATGTAGCTGCAGCGTGGCCGTGCTTCGGCTGCTCTGCAGTGCGAGGCTATGAACCTTCTGCAAAGCAGGGAGATTCAGCAGCATCCTCAGACCGACCGACAAACAAGGGCCTGAGACTTCATTTTCCGATGATTTTTCCAGGCCTGGCAACATCCAAATGCAACGGGAGTACTTAGCCTGGCACCGAGCAGTTTGGAGCGGTGCTTCAAACCTGGAGCTATGCCTTTTTGAGCCTCAGCCTCAAGGCAGAGTCAAGAGCATTGACCCTGGCTGTTTAGGTTTCCGCTTCTGCATGTTAGATGAGCAGTCGTATGGACGACCGGTGACAGCCGCAATTCAGATGGGGTCAAGACATGTTGGCACTGCGTGCGCATGCTCCAACATGCACCCGGCATACACATTAAGCCGTCCAGAGTTGCACCAAGATTGAGATCTTTCATGAGAAGCTTCCTGAAGAAGTTGTCCAGCTGCCTCGAGTTCAGTTTTCGACACTGTTCTGCACTGCCCCGTT
Source organism: Symbiodinium sp. clade A Y106 (assembly GCA_003297005.1). Classification (NCBI taxonomy): domain Eukaryota; class Dinophyceae; order Suessiales; family Symbiodiniaceae; genus Symbiodinium; species Symbiodinium sp. clade A. Next base: position 39,134 of record BGNK01000254.1, on the reverse strand, counting down.
CTGACATGGACGTGACAGGCGTATGTTGCGCTCTACATTAGCTCATTCCTTCACACCATGTGTAATGTGGCGTCTCGGGCCAAGCTTCCCGTCTAGACTTCTTTGGTTTGCAGCGAAAGTTTTCGCATAGCGTATAATGTAAAGAGCTTGAAGGCAAGATCGCTGGGCCTGCTTCTTAGAGACAGCATGACGACACCAGGAAGGGAGCTTGAGGGACTGCGCAGATCTGCATCCAGACTTCAGGGTGGCAAGGCTGCAGGCAGCTCGGCCAGGGACTGAGCGTTTGAGCGTGGCACTGCGGTGGCCCGCAGTGGCTTCTCGCGCCTCTCACTTGCCAGGCCCCTGCATCTGCGCCGGTCAACGGCTCAAACTGATTTCTTACGACGGTTGTACACAGCCTTCACACCTTTGTTGAATGCGCTCAGGCAGCGAGGGCCTGGAATCACGTAATTGATTAGGTTTGGTGGTCCAGATCAAGAACTCGGATTCTGTTCTGCCTTCGTAGAGACATGATAACCGCGCCGCGGCCGTGTGACTGTGTTAGTGCCGTGTAGACCTCGATCCTTTATTATAAGTCAAAGGATGCTTAAAAGAACCCTTTGAATAAACCTCTAGTGGCCGAAGCGGACCGAAAAGGAGGTTATTGGGAGAGTGAAGGCGTAACCGTTCGGATTCTACGGATATCGGGATGCACGCTTGGATGTGGAGTTGGTATCAGAATGGACATGGGACCTAGGAATGGATTCGAAGCATCCCCAAGCCGTCATAAATCCTAGGTGTCTTCCATGCCCTTCCTTTACGATTTGTTCCAGGGCACCGGGAGAACCACGAGAACTTTCGCAGGCCCAACCACTAACTACTTGTAGTGAGAAACTCACGTCTCCGGATGTTAAATCATGATAGTGGGCAAACCGCATCAAGGAGTCAAAGGGGAAGCTCAGGTCATGCTGACGCCCACCACTGCTGCAAAGGCCGGTCATGAGATAGGAGACGGTCGTTGACACGTGTTGCATCGATGCTACTTGAAGTGCTCAAACTAGACAAGAGCAGGAGGTTCTAACTCGCAACCGAGTAGCAGTCGGGTCCAACACCTTTGGAAGCCCTGACGCATCGCACTGACACTCTGGCACTACTGGAGCGGGTGCAGCAAGACCGCAATAATGCAGGTGGAGCATTGCCTACTGCTGTTGGATTCTGCCAGTTGTTGAGGATCCCTGCCGCTCAGGTCTTCGCATCCGGTTTTTTGAGACCACGGGAGCCTGCCTCAGCTTTGCACGACTGGAGCACACAAGAGTCGTAGCACGGGCTTCTCGGAGTCATGTTCCTTTCCACTGCAAAGCTGAGGTGAACTCTCAGGAAAACAAGCTTTTAAAGGCCACTACATGTATTTCCGTCAGTTTCGAGCTCCCAGAGATCAGGCCAGAGCCTAGACCTCAAAATGAACTCATATCATTTCCTCATCGAGTCTCATGAGAAGCCCAGCTTGCAGATAAGTTGCATGTTGGCTTGTGTAGGATGACTTAGTGCTTCTGTTGCATGATATGCATCTTTCGGTCAGATGGGCTATGGCGCCGAAATGCAGACGAATCTTGAACATAGGAGCTGTGTTGAACTGACCTTTGAATCGACGAATGTACCAGTGGCGATGTGCCGAACCGTTGCAAATCTGCGCCTATGCAGTGAGGCCTTCAACGGGGAGTCCATGAAGGCTGCTGTCGTTTTTCAGCAAAGGCTTTTTCTGCCCTTGCACTGCACGACAGGCAGTCCCGGCCGCCGAGTCCTTGATTGCGACGCTCATCGAAGCAGCCCTAGCCTCATTTTTCACGGAATTCAGAAAGGAGTGGAGCAATGAGCAATTCAATTTGCAAGAACTGAGGCTGAGGAAAAAGATCTTTGGATCGGTGGGGAAGCACAAGATTTCGCCAAGGCATGTGCTGAAAAAGCAAGTGCACTCCACGCTTTCCAGACGAGCTTGGTCAAGGGGCATGCTTGTTTCGAGGAGACGGCTGATACCGACTCGGACGCAGAAAGTCCATGATGTGAATGAGAGCCTCAGTGATGCAGGGTTGGTGCACATGTACGAAACAGGCGTGAGCACTGTCTCGCTACCAGGTTTGCTAATGAAGCTCACAAGAGTGGTCGTCATCGAGCTCGCATGATGGATTCGAAATCTCTTAAAAGCCATCGTGCAAGTCCTTGATCTCTGGAGTTTCCCATTGAAACTTCACAGGATCTCAGCATGCATCCCTTTCCGCCCGGTGCTGTTCAAGGTTCATCCTTGGTGTAGTTCGACTATGTGAAAGCAAGTGCACTGATGACAGAAGCCACGTTGACATAACCGCAAGTATGGCTGCTGTAGCATGTAGTTGAACTGTTCAACATAAGATAACATAAGTATAAAGCGAAGACATATAGGTATGGAGGAGGGCCCTGGATTTGAAGATGATGACGGGTGCAGATGCTAGTAGGCCATCTGACGGACACACGCGCAGACAAGACTACGCAGCCAGATTCCAGCTATATCTGCGGCAGTCGCGATGTAACGTAGAACGAAGCGCTGTCCTGTGCAATGGCGTTCCCTTTTCGCTGCCTTGTTTTCTTTGAAGCATGCTGCACATGCTGTGCTTTCAGCATCGATGCAGGGTTCACGTGCAGGAGCCGACAAAGCCGTAGTGAGAGCTCTGAAGCTTGAGAGTTTGTGCGGCATTTGCTGCAAGCATCTTTCTGCACTGCAGGGCATCAAGCAACGAGTATGCATGTGCCTACGCGCTTGACCGGAATGTCACCTCCGCATGGAGTCTCTGCTGCATTACATATTGACCTAACAGCTAGTTCCGGCATCTCGCCATCGAACAATACAGGAACAGAGTAAACAGCAATTTGGGCTCGAAGCCTGGCATGGAGGAGACCCCAGACATGTAGACATGTAGTCTGGGCACGATCATCGACTTGCCCCAACCAGATTTCAGAACAGGCGGTCTGAAATCGTGCATCGAGAATCGGATATCTACCCAAGCACCAACTGCAGCTTGGGCTGGTTTTTGATTTGGTGTTCTTCTGCTATCCTGCTTGTGCCAAGGGCATCCGACGGTCAAGCGCCACAATGGCTGGAAGCCCGAATAGCAGGCAGAGACAGCAGATCTCAGAACTCGAATCTGACTTTTATTGGAGCTTTGATCCCTTTGCAGACGGGACCTACGCAACGCTGGGCTCCTACGCCCTCACAGCGGTGATTGGGCGTCCTGATCTGGCACCGACTGCGTGGCGCCTGGAAGGGGTTGAGCCAGGCTCCACGCAGCGCCAAATTCTGGACGAGGCAGCCTGCCTGCAACACACTGCAGTAAAGGAAACCAGGAGCAATGAGCAAGACGATGCCAGAAGCCATCTTGCCAAGAAGACTGGAAATCACTTGCACGAGTCCGTGGCGGGGTCCAGCATGTTGTGCACATCTAAGGCGTGGGGCAAGACGTGGCAGGAGGGCACAACTCACATCAGAGATCTGGGAGGCTCGGGAGCCCACGTGCTATAAAGAGCATGCTCAAGGCTTTCCCTTCACGGGGTTCGTAGGCCACAGCTCCTGGAGAAGCTATGTGCTGACCATGTTGGAAGGCACAGGACGCTTAGCGAAAGCTTCTGCAGTCTTAGGCCTCTTCCTGCTTGTTCCGACAAGCGGATCCTCCACTGCTGAGGTACACAAGTTGCAATTGCAGAGCTGCAGTTGATGCCGAAGCTGGGCTATACTTTCGAAATTTCTCATTGGACGCTATGCTCCGCTACATGCAGTGGCGGGTCACAGGAGAGGACAGCACCTCGACCGAAAGATCATGCAATAACCGGGTAGCCCAGCTGTAGAGCTGTAAGGCAGCGTATACGTGGCTACTTCCACAGCTGAGGTGATTTGCAGAGGAGCTGCATGCTTTCGGGCTGCCATTCAGTGCTTCAGTGTAGAAGTTCTGCCACAACGAAACGCTGTGCACAAGTCTCTAAAGACATTTGAAGCAGATTCGACATCGGGCTAGGGCCACGTTTTCCGACGTCACACAGGAGAAGACGGAGTGAGCTACAGCGACAATCGCTGCACGACTGGCGAGCCGCCAGCAAGGTCACGGGCCTGTGGAACTTCGATTTGTGCTTGCCAGGCTCGGTTCAGGCTCACGTGCCTGCAAGATCCTGCAAGCATGCAAAGATGCCTCGACGCTCTCAGGGGGGGGCAGCTTGCACCGCCAGTTGCAGCTCTTCAAGGCTGGCTTTCGGAAAGCATGTGGATGATTCCGTTCCTATCGCTTGAGATCGCTTGAATGTGCCCTGTTTCCAGCGCCGCAACCGCGGACTTGGGCTGTGGGGTTCTCATCGACGGCTCAAGCCTCACGGCCCGGGTCTCGCTGTGGCGTCGAAGACTCGTGCTTTTTGGTGTACTCGCCTCGTAGCTTTTGAGGCTTGGACCTCAGCCGGGCCGGCGCCGCAGTGGCTTTCATTCGACTTGGGTAAAGCCGGGGGCCCGGCCAGGGCAAGGAAAGTGCAGCGCAGTCATGGGCAGTCGAAACCGATTCTGTCGGCTCTGTCGGCTGTGTGCCTTTGCTGCCTTTGCTTCGTGCAGCTGGTGAGGTCAGAGAGCTGGAAGGATTCTCGTTGACATCTGGGGAGTGCACCGTTTGCACTTCTTTGCAAGGGCCCTCCATGATCTCCTTGGAAGCAAGAAATGATGAAAACGCTGGGTGGCTTGAGCTGCGCACGCCCTTCAGTGTGGGTGCCTTCTGGTCATCTGGAGAGACGCGCAGGCCAGGCCCTGCTATGGTAGCCGCATGTAGCCGTTCTCGAACGTTCAAATTGGCGCATGTCTGACACGCGCACGGACTGCACGGAGATCCGCTCGCAAGGTGGAACCTCCACGGTGACAGCAACTCTTTCCGGTTTTGGCGCATCAACTTCTTGGAGACCTTCGGAGGTAATTCGCATCCTGTCCACGTGGCCGAAGTCGGTTCTGACCTTAGTCGCAGAGCTCCCAGTCCCAGTCTCAGCCCCGCACCATCCCGCACGCATCCGCACGCCCTGTCCGCCAGGCCTCTTCGCGCCTCCCGCCGACTACCGACTCGTCACTGGCAGCTGGGGTGCGTGCGAAGCGTTGGGTGGGGCCGGCGCTTGTGGCCTGGGAGTCAGCAGGCGTCAGGTCACGTGCTTCGATGATGAGGATTACCCACATCCGTTGGAGAACTGTGAAGACGGGCCAGAAACTGCCACAGAACGGGGCTGCAGTGTGGACTGCCCAGAGCTCGTGGTATCAAGTGCCTCCGCACATCCGAATTTCTTTGGCATCATGAGGCCGGCAGCCGCACTCGTCGAGAAGTTGTAGATGCATTATGCAGCTGAGTTCTAGCCGTTAAATCCGTTAAAGCTGCGTGGCTCAAAACAGCCCGCGTCGGAAGTCTGGAATAAAAAGCATGGATCCCGGTCTGCATGCCGAATATGGAGACCTCGTCACTTTGTGACGGTTTGGATGCCTGCGCGGTGTCCGAAGCCTTGCAAAACTGGCGAAGGCAAGTGCTGAATTTGTCGACGGTGCATCTGAAGAAGAACCCGCTTGCGCTAGGAGCCTTCTTCTTCGAGTTGGCGGTTTTGATGCAGCCATTGATTCCGTTTTGCAGCTGGCCAGCTGCATTCTCCATGGCGAGGCACAGAAATCAACGGGGAAAGGACTGTCAGTCGTGCTTTGAGCCGGATTGTTGTTAGACGGTGGTTGCAACGGCCGTAGGGTCACTTAGATCTTCTTTTTCGGATTCGCATAGAACTTCGTTTTGGGGCTCGCTGGCGTCTTCTTTTTTTGCCTGCTACTACTACTACTACTAAACTACTACTACTACTACTACTACTACTACTAAACTACGACTACTACTACTACTACGACTACGACTACGACTACCTGCCTACTAACTACTACTACTACTACTACTACTACTACTACTACTACTACTACTAGTACTAGTACTAATACTTCACTATTAGCTCACGCCCCGCCCCCCCTCCCCCCACCCCCATGATCCACACGAACCTGCTTTTTGTAAGCAGTGGATCATGGGAGGTGGGCAACCTCCGATGCGAAAACATCGACAGGGATCAAATTTCCCCAAAATTCCTGAAGCTTGAAATGCGCAAACACTGGCAGGGGTCAAATTTCTCCAAAATTCCCAAAATCTGAGCAACTATGGCCCCCGCACTTCCCATAGATGCCCCGATTTTAGGAATTTTGCGGAAACTTGAGCCTTGCAGCATTTTCGCAACATCGGATGCGAAAACATCGACAGGGATCAAATTTCCCCAAAATTTCATGCCCCCTCACTCCCCATAGATGCCAGGATTTTAGGAATTTTGGGGAAATTTGATCCTTGCCAGCGTTTTCGCATTTCAAGCTTTGGAAATTTTGGGGAAATTTGAGCCTGGCAGCATTTTCGCAACCTCGGATGCGAAAACATCGACAGGGATCGACTTTCTCCAAGATTCCTGAAGCCTGAAATGAAAAAGTAATAGAGGAACAGTGTACCATGTACTATTCCAGTGGTGGATGCTTTAGAACGTGGTGGGGACGTGGCTCTCTAGCTTTCTTCTCAATGTTGAGAGACATCGGATCTAGCCACCAGATAAGCTTATAAGCTCCGCTGTCTCAGATTGCAAGGTAAATGGCTCTTTCGGGTTGTATTACATAAGTAAGTGAGCCTGCACGTGCTTCAGCTACCAACGGTACTAACACTTCTTTCATCGAGCAAAATCATGACTGTAGTTAAGAACAGCTTTGCTCAAAAAACATAGAAGAACAGCTGCACTCTTATACTATTGAAACCTACCTGTGGTTGTGGATAGTCTAGAACGCCTTATGCAAACGCAAATGTCTGTTGAACCTGACATCATGTTTAGATATTGTCGAGTTCTTGTTTCTTCATTGAGGTAAGACCTTGCTAACAGTTTAGAACCTTGTCCGTTGTAGAAAACACTTTCTTGTATTTCATATTCAAAACTAAAGAAGCTGACAAGCTCCGTTATTTGATATTGCAAGATAAATGACTGTTTCTTTTGTATTACAGAAAGTGAGTTCCCGACTAGTACCCCTTTGCCTTATTACTTTACTTTTAGGGTTCCTTTATTAAAACTGGATACCCGAAATAGGGTAACCTAGCAAATGAGCTTCAATTGCTTCAATTTCTAATTCTTCTTTCATCGAGCAGAATCATGACTGTAGTTATGGTCAGCCTTGCCCAAGATGCAAGTGAAGTGTTTTTGTTGCTGTCCTAAAAGCATAATGATAATGAGAAACAGATGTGTTCCACCATTGCTCTGAGGCTATGAGGAGAGGAGAGGTTTGTAGCTGTTTCATGATGTGTTGAAGGATGGCAGGATGTTTAAGTGTGCAAGTAGTGCGGTGCAATAGAGCTCGATGAAGTTCTGAGCCGCGATCGTCTTTCATCTTTGTAAGCGAAACCAGCAAATGTGTTTAGCATATGACGTTTTACTAGGAGAGGAACAACGAATGCTTTCCAGATGAATGTTTGTCTATTCCCACGAAGCCTTACAAGGTATAGAGGCGTGCTTCCATACTTCTAAAAGGAGAAGAAGGCGGGTGATCTTTACTTGGTCTTTGCTTTTTTCTTGCTGCTAGCACACGAAAATTTGACTTGTAATTCTGGTTTTCGTGTTATAAAGTTATAAAGCGTAAGAAGCTCGACATACCACCGAATGTATTTGGAATTTGCTGGAGGGAGACCATTCTCTTCTCCGAAACATTCAGATTCAGTTTTGTGGTTTTGGCAGATTGTAAGGGCTCGTTGAGTCCCAGCCATTGTTTGTCATGAAACAGGATTTCTAATGACAGAAAATAACACCAACTGAGCAAAAACAACTGCGGTTTCCTTTGTCTGTACTGAGAAGGGCTCAAGTGTTTCAGCGCGGACGCAGAACCAGATTTTGGTTTGGGTTTTGGGTGGTTTACATATACCAGAAAAGAGCACAACAAGCAGAGGTCAGTATATGTGAAGTGGAGAAACCCTCGCAAATACCAATGGTTTATGGACTTTCGGAAAAAACATGCGGAGACATAGTATTGTAGACGAACAGTTGACAAGAAGGCTCGGGTGGATCATGGGGGGGTGTGACCTACTATTACTACTACTACTACTACTACTACTACCACAACTACTATTACTGGTGCTAGGCCAGGTACCCCTGGTGTGAGGCCAGTCAGAGCCTTAAACCCGAAACTCTAAACCCTAAACCCCTAAACGCCTTAACCCTAAAACCCTAAACCCTAAAGCCCTTAAACCCTAAGAACCGAAACCCTAAAGCCCGAACCCTAAACCCTAAACCACCCTGAACCTTAAACCCTAAAACCTGAACCACCGTGAACCCTAAACCCTGAACCGTAAACCTAATCCGTACAACCTAAACCCCTAAACCCTAAACCCGAAGCCCATGAACCCTAAACCCCAAAAACCCTAAACCCGAAGCCCATCAACCCTAAACACTAAACCCTACACCGTAAAACCCTAAACCCTAAAGCCGAAGCCCATGAACCCTAAACCCAAACCCTAAACCCGAAGCCCAGGAACCCTAAACCCCAAACCCTGAAGACCCAAGTGAGCCTGAAAAAGAAGATTTAAGTAAGCCAAAAGCCTGTTCCAGGTGCAGGTCCAAGTGAACCCTAAATTGAAGGGCTAAGTGAGCCTCGGCTCGGTTGCAACAGCGGAAGGCAACAGCGCACGCTCTTCTTCTACAGGGGCCACCGGGATCTGGAAAGACCTATTTGGCCACTGTCTTTGCCGAGTCTGTGAGCGTGAAGCCAGGCTGCTTGAGCAGATGCGAGCTTCCACTTCAGTCATCCTGATCCTACACAGTCTTCACCCATAGGTTCCTAAGCATGCGACTAGAATACTATAGCCCCGGCAGGTTTTTTTTCGTGCAACGCAGGCCCCAGCTCCACTCTAAGTGCATCATTTGATCCGTAATGACCGGAAAGGGACACTTGGAGGGCTGAAATGGGTAAAGCTCGATTGGGGTGGGTAGACGTATTTGTGGACTGCAGATAGGATACTTTGCAAGTTCGGCTAGCAGCGCGGCTGACCAGCTCAAGCACAATTCCTGAAGCATGCACCGGAACAGCGGATAGTGGGTGCATGAGTGAGTCTGGCGGGTCACTTCCCTCCTTTTGCCACCGAAGAGAAGTTTGTGGCAGAAAAGCTGAGATCAAAGAACCCCAAAACCCAGTAGTGCGCAGCATATGAGTGTGCGTATCAGCTGCATTTTTTTGAAGCACGTGCTGCAAATCCATGAGAACAGCCAATTGGCCTGCACCTACAAATGAGGATCGGATGCTGTGCAAGTTTGTAGTGACATGCGTGTCTATGTATCCATGTCTGCATGTGTATCCACGCGTGAAGAAGTGAATGATTGCAGGCATGCATGGAGGAAAAATGGATGGAAGAATGAACTCGCGCGCGCATGTGCATGTGTGTGTGTCTGTATGTATGCCTTGCATGTAACTGTGTGTAATAGTTATAGTTATTGTTATTGTCATAGTATAGTATGTACGTATGTAGGCCACTTCCTTCAAGATCTACTGTGCCTTGAGACGTTAGCGGCTGGAGTTGCTACCTTTGGCAGGCCTCGCATGGGCTTGCCCTTGCATGTTGCATGGACAAGCTAACAGAGAAGGCCTGGAACTCTTCAGAACGAACTTGTCCATGTCTACGGCACGAGCTCGACAACGTGCACAAGGCTCGCCGCAACAGCATTAAGACTCTGCTACAAAAACTAATTATGGCACAATTAGTTATGTCATCTGCTGTGTCTTCGTGGTGGGACAGATGGAATAACTTTTTGAAAAGATAGATTGCTACTTGAGCCGGCGCGGCGGAGGCATGCTGATACAACCAACACTGGAGGTTTTGCTGCTGGAAGGTGCAGAAGCTCTTGTGGAGAAAAGCAGCGACGAGAGCGCAGAGGAGGCTCAGCTGTGTCTGAGGGAGGTTTTTCTCGAGCTGCTGCGTCAAGAAATGCAGATGTGGTACTGCGAACGGCTTCCCATCCTCTTGCTGGTGCCGTGGCCATTGGAGAGTGCCGCGAGCGTGGATTTTGGTCCGATTGGGTCCGTGGTTTTGCCAGTGCCGCTAGGCTGGAAACAGCGCGAGGCCGTCCTCCAGGTCTCTTTACAGAATGTGGAACTGGAGGAGAGCATTGCGGAATGGATGCCGTGGCTGGTGGAGATCACTGCTGGCTTCCTGCCATCAGACTTGGTGGGACTCTGTCGTGCAGCCACTCTGACGGCCGCTGCCGAAGGTGAAGGCACCATGGCAAAGTTGAGGAAAAATCACTTCCGGTCAGCTCGAGCTCTCGTGGATCCTGCTGCAATTCGCGGAACTTGTGCCATGAAGCCACAATTGCTGAACCTCTTGAAGACTTCGTCCCCGGGCTTGGATGCGGTGATCGGCCAGGATGCAGCAATCCTTCTTCTGCGATCCATGGTAGTTCAGCCATTCAAGTGTATGCAGAATGAGGAAACATGCAACACCGAACCACCGATTGGAATTCTGCTGAGTGGGCGCCCTGGAAGTGGCAAGACCTTTCTTGCTGCACAGCTGGCAGCCGAACTGTCGACACACCTTTTCAATGCCTCTCCAGCTGATCTGTTGGCATCACGTGTTGGTGATGCTGAGAAGCACCTTGCATCCCTCTTCAGATCAGCCAGAGGCTGCGCACCTAGCGTCATTGTGCTGGAGGACCTCGAAAACCTAGCAGCTGGAGAAGGAGAAGCGGAATCGGCGCCCGAGACTTGCATCTCTTACGTTCTCCGAAAGGAGCTCGAAACAATCAAGGCCAGGCGACAAGAGCACCGAGAGCTCCGAGCTGGAATCTCTTCCAGCCCAAGGGCCTCCGAGGCTTTGATGCTCGTCGTGGGAACTTCGACGAAGGTCCCACAGCAGCTGCCGAGCTGGCTTCTTGCGCCTTACCGCTTCTCAACTTGTCTTCAACTCACATCCAAGCTCACAGAGAAGGACAGCTCTAGCAAGATTGCCGCTGTCGCACATCTCCGCAGAATGTGCAGTTGATGCAGGACGTTCTTGCCCTGATGCAACGGCATCTGGGGAGTCAAGCCACAATGTTGCAGCCTGATGAAGATCTGCTGGAATCTCTCTGCAAGGCTTCGGGACCCTTGCAGTGCTCACGTTGCAGACACCACAGCCTGCACTCTTCCAGGTGACCTATGCCGACGTGGTGGCTGCTTGTCGAGCTGCTTCTGTCACGGCACTTCGAAGGGCTGCTCGACTGAAAGCTTGCTGGAGGCCGAGGGAGCCAGTATCTCCCGGTCTTTGTGTGGCAAAGCGTATCGCATGCCTTGTCCCTGGTGCAGCACCGGAGTAGTTTCTTAGATCTGGAGATAGGCAAGTGCACAATGCAATACTTGCGGTCAGGGATTGGCTTGTTCAGGGTGTTAGATTTGAAGAGGAAAGAGCAGAGTGCTAAAGGGTCGGGCGCTGCTCAGGGACAACTTAAGCAATGCAGACCTATCTCGGTTCCAAGCCCATCCAAGCCCAAGCGTGCAACATGGCGGAAGCCCAATAACCATAGAAGCTGGAGAATTATGCTCAGTGCGCCGATGCCTGCCTGTTTGATGAAGCTTCAACAGATCAAAACATCTGCACGTAGACATTTAGTCTGTCCCGATCTACGTATGTATGGCTCTCGACACTGTGTAGCAAGGCGTCGCACACCTTGTCCTCTCTCACCTCATCTCATATGCCTGCCATGAAGTCCCGCTTCTCCACCACCTCCTCCTCCTCCCCATTGCTGTGTCTGCGAAGTGAACACTGCGGGTAGGATCCCTGGGCGGAGTTTCTGGGCTGTCTTGACAATCTCAGGTCATCCACACAGAGCACCCGTCACCCTGTGGCAGGAGTCTTGACATTCAAGTTTCACCTCGAGACTTGCAACATGCGGTTACATGCTTATCTGACTTGAGTCTCAAAACGTGCTTTGCATCAGTGCAACGGTGCAACTCAATGGTCGTGTGCTGTTGTACGATTGAACGTCACGTCACTGGAGCTGGAGTGGTGTAATCGCATCCTTGAGCACTGTGTCAGGGTGGAGCTGACGTCGCAGTGGATGGCAACCGTCCGATGTGCAGCCTTTAAGGCACGTGCGGTCGCCATGAGTTGGCACTTCGTCCACTTGGTGGTGAATGTTGGTTGCTGAGGCGCCGCTGGGCTCATGGGAGCCAAGCCGTGTGCTCGGAGCGAAGGCGATGAAGAGCGTGAAGTCGACGTGAGAATTTTGAGGCTCCGATGATCTGGACGTCGCGCTCTACTCTGCTCCCTGACCAAAGTTGCGAGATGCGTGTTATCACCAGACATTGTTTTTTAAGATCGCAAAGCGTCTAAGCTGCTGGGGCTCTGTTCTGCGCTGCAGGGCCTTGGCACGGCAGATTCTGTGAATGGCACGACAGACGTGGAGGGCACCGGGCCCCAGAGCTGAGCCCTGAAGGCTCCCAGGCCTTGACACTCCATGGCTCTACGGACCCCAAGGCATTCAGGTCTCTGAGTTTGCCGGTGAAGAGTTCGAGGCAGCGAGTCGCGAGAGAGAAGCTGGGGGTCCTAGGTCCTAGCCTGATGCGAGGTTCGATGCAAAGTGGTTGGAGGTTCGGAGATCTTTGGCAAAGGCCTCCGGATTACATTTGATAGCACCCATTTCACAGGTTCTGGTCATCGGAACGCTTGCAGGTCGTGTGGGAGTGCTGCGACCAGTTCCCAGCTTGCCGACAACTTACTAGTAGTCTGCAGGACCACTTCATGTGTCTAAGTTCTTGCTGGTTAGACCTCTCCTCAGGATGGGATGCTATACTGATCGGCCCGCGGATCCAGCCCGGGTCTTGTGGCCTCTCGCTCGCTCTTTCCCTCTCGTCTATTTCCACCCCACACTCACTCACATAGCAAGCGGCCTGGGTGAGCGCGGCAAGGATCTGCCAGAAGACAGGGGCAGCCAAGTTCAGGTTGGGACTGTGTGTTGCCTACCCCGGTTGCACTGTTACACTATGTCACTATGTTTGCAGCGAAGGTTTGTCTGTGTGACAGCTGACTCGAAAGATGCTGCAGCCACGATGGCAAAAAGTGTTCTGGTTCGGCTCATGGCAGTCCATGATAATCTTTGAGATACTTAGCACGATGGGCTGACAAAGAAAGCAATCCTGTCCAGACTTAAGAAAGTAGGTGCAATCGGATGGTATTGTGGTTCAGTCATTCCAAGCTTCGCGCCTCCGAAAGCAATGGCAGGATTGCACCTGATGTCTGCTGGTTCACTAACAGGAAGGGAACCGTGGCGCACAGACGCAGGCGTAGTCAGTCAAATTTAATTGAACATGCCAGTACCAGCATAGCTGGCAGTACAGCAGTTGGCCTGTTCCAGCCGTTGGAGTCCCGCAGGTACCCAGAATCGTCGTTCAGTTCTCGACTTGCAGGCCCCAGCGGGGTCTGCAACGGTCTGCCACGCATAGCTTGCACGGCATTGGACAGAAAATGACAGAAAACCATACTGGGAGTCTTCCGTTCAAGATGCCATCAGATCTGTCTGAACTTTTCGTCAGGATCTTCAACATCGCTTTCTCCGAGAGCAGTCAGCAGTCACATCGGCATTTGTGGAGAACGTGAAAGCTCTGGGGGAGGAGGTGGCAGCACTGAGGACAAAGGCTGCAATGTCCATCGACGTGGCATCGCGGTCCGAGGCAATGGTCAAGGAGCTGTGGGAAAGGTTTCCCGAGGCCGGTCACGAAGTGCAGATCCTCAACTCGAAGTTCGAAGCACTCCAGACACGCATGAACGTGTCTTTCTCGAGTGACAAGACTGGGAGACTGGAGGAGGTCAAGAAAGCCTTGGAAGGGCAACACGCCGCGCATGAGTCCAAGCAGAACTCCATGGCATCTCGTTTGGATGCTCTGGAGTGCAAAGTTGCAGGGTTCATAGACGCTCACGACAAGCAAAAGCAGATGCTAGAACTACAGAACACGTCACATACTGAGATGGCCAGTCAGGTTAGGGCTCAGGCTGCCCACCATGCTGCCCTTGCTCAGCGTATGACCAATGCTGAAGGTTTGATGGCAGAAGCTGGCCGTAAAAATTCTCAAGAGATCGTGGCCCTCCAAAATCTTCTCGAGCAGCTACAAGCGAGTAGGTCCCCAGCGCAGCTCTCCATTGAGGAGCTACGGCAGTCCTTGGCCAGCGCTGAGGCACAAGCTACGCAAGCAGCACAACAGGCCGCGCAACTTGCGCAGCAGCAGGGCGCTTGGAATTTGCGCTTGAAGACGTTGGAGGATCGGAACAAAGATGGCGGCTTCGTCAACTCGATGCAGGAGCTACAGGCGACTATTCAAGGACTGCGCGAAGAGCGCGATGCGAACTTCCGGTCTGCCGAGCAGCGCTTTGCACACCTGGAGCAGTCCATGGCCTCCCTGGCATCCGAGCAATCCTTTCAACTTCAGAAGTTCCAGCGGAGCTTCCAGGAGATGCAACAACAAGTTGCCAGCGAGCTGAATTCGCGCATGGCTCATCACACTGCTATCGACGGGCGTCTTGGCCGAGTGGAGAGCAGCATACGACATTCCCCTGATGCACAGTCTGGACAACAACTGGAAGCGGTGCTCAAGAGTATCCAGGACAAACCTGCATAAACTTCGGGACGAAAGCTTCCAAATAGAAATCTTGTGGTTTGCCAGGAGCTTGCGATCCAGCTTCGAGATGGTAAAGTCCAGTTGGATGAGCTGCAAAAGGTCACGGCTGAGCTGCGCGCCAGGCACGAAGCCCTGAAAGAGCTCTCAGAGGCAGACAAGGCGGCCAAAAACTCGGTGGATGCACGGCTGTATCGATTGGAGAAGGCATTTTCCTCCCAGGCTGGGCCTGAAAGACTCAACAACGGGAGTCTGAGTCTTGCATAGCAACATGTTACATGTTGTCTCGGAGCTGAGGCGCAAGAGCTGCAAGGGTTCCTATGCAAAGCCCAGGCAGGAAACCGGAAAGAGAAGCTTTCACACCCCACGGTTGTGTCGTCTTGTCAGGAGCTGAAAGGTCAGGACCGAGGCAAAGAGGCCAAAGGGCACAGGCGGGGAATGCGGGGCGGGGGCCGGGGGGGCCGGGGGGCCGGCGCTCACGCTTTGATGAACTTGATGAACCCACGCCTTCAGATTCACCAGGCCCGAGCTGCGGCTGCCGGATTTCTCGGCCACACGAGAGGGCCGGGAGGGCCGAGAGGGCCAGGGCCAGGGGCGGAATCCATCCAAGGAGCCCCCGTTTTGGCTTTCAGGCTTTCGCTCATTTCGGCTCTCCATGGCTGCCGCTCAGGATTTCAAAGGTGATCCGCTGCCATCGACCGTTGGCAAAGAAACGAGTACTGATTGGATGGCACTTTGACTTCATGTAGCAAGGCAGTTGCCTTTGTCCACGGCACCTTGATAGATATCGAATGAGGACATATCGCCGGAACATCGCAGCTTCTTCCAGAATGTGACCGCCGTCATCATGCAGGATGGCTTTGGTACACGTAGCTGTTCTGTCCCGTCTGTCGGACTTACGTTTTGCACTGCCTTGTGCTTGGTCGTTTGTCATGCAGCTGAGAGGATTCGGCGCCCTCAGTCTCGTTGCCTCCGCTTGCACCTCACTCGGGAATGGCAAGGATGGGCTCCCTGCCTACCCTCCGAACGACCCCGTCCGTTCCCTCCGTGCCTGCAGCTTTGGGAGGCCTTTTGTTGCCGATGCCACTCCAAAGCGATTGCAAGCTCCGGTATCTCTGCACCCTGGAGGCCGACCAGATCCAAGCCGTGAGCGCCGGTGGCCGCCATAGAGACCACCAGGATGGCACCGTTCTCGCAAGCGATGCCGCTGGAGATAATTCAAAATCGTTCTTTTTGCGCAGAAGCTTCTATCTGCGCAGCTCTGGACACGGAGAAGCCCACTCTGGGCACTACATGCAGGACTTCTTAGATTCCTACACGGCGCCCTCTGTACTTCGCAGGCGTGCACATCTCACATTGCTGCAAGATGCTGCAGTCGTATTGGATTCAGCAAAGCTGAATGCAGACCTAAGTCAGCGGCGTAGGCGCATCAAATTTGATCGATAATGCTGAACTGAGTCGCAAGTCAACCTTGCGGAAAATCTTTGCATCAAGGATGGAAGCATGTGGTCAGTGTGTTTGAAATCTCTTGCATCTTGCAGTACTCGAGAGATGCTGGGGCTTGATGTGACGTGCCAAACTGCTTGTCTTCAGGTGTCCTGCGTCCTAGCCTCGGCGGAGGGTGTGCCACCTCTCAGCACTAGCACCAGCAATTGAAGTAGAGCTAAGCTGAAGGCCGATGTCTGCTTCGGCTTTCGTTACTTCGGCCTTCAGCTTGAGACTCAGACACCAGGGGGTCGACCATTCGCCTCTTCGCCACGACGTTTGCACTGTCTCGCCAAGGTTGCGTGGAAAGTGCGGTTGTGGAGATGACTACGGCCAATACGGTGAGCAGAAGCCGAACATCACTGCTGGAATTCCAGGCCAACTGCACGGGCTGAGAGATGTGCGGAGATGGTTTGACATTTGTTCTGTCCGCAGGCTGTGACTGCAATGGCCCATACTTCGCCTATCATGCAAATTGCATATGGGAGCAGACGAGCGGTCGATTCGGTGTCAACCTCAGTGGAGACGGGCAGTTGACCCCAAGCACAGAGTCTTGTATTGTCCTGAATGAGAAGCATCAGATTTCAGGGGACGAGACGATGTTGCCTTTGCAGACACAGTCCGTGACCACAACATCAGTGCGGCCTGCAAGTTTCGGCTGTCTTGGTCATGTCAGACGGTGTGCAGCAGACTGGTAGTTCCTTGCCAGCTGCCGCACCAAAGTAGTTGAAGTGCCGTAAACTCGATCCCGTGGGCGGTCTCCGGCACGGTCAGGGGAACGGCAAGGGTTCAGGACCTCCGCGGCCGATTAACATGGTCGTGATTTCCATATACAGAGAACACCAAATCAGCAGCCACATGAAATGTTGATGTGGAGTAATGTTTGGCAGGCTGAGTCCATATGAGTCCATCATTGTGGGGACGGCAGGCTGCATGTGGAAACTTATCTGCTATGGTGCCAGCCCCATGCTCCAAGACAAGGATGTCACGGCCGGGGGTGTGAAATGCACGTTGAAACTGGGCTCCTTGACTGTAATGAAGCTAATGGGGCCAACGAAAATAAGTCCGGCCTGCTGGGGGAGGCAGCCAGTTAGCCTCATCTGCTTGTGCCCTTTCTCCTAAACGATGAGCAAACTGCTCATGGCAGGCTGAAATGTTGGCAGCAGTGGACAAAGACACCAGAATTCGCTGTAGCAAGCCCAGTGCTTGCGAGGACTTGAGGACTTGTTTCAGGTCTGGTTTACACAGCTGATGCAGAGATGGATGCGGTGAAAGTTTGTCGTCATGCATTTAGCCTGCTTGCTGATTGATTCAGGTAATGTCACCGCAGTTGGCATCAGCACACCTCCCCGAACATCTGCTATTTGTAGCAGTAGGGGCTGCACTTTGTCCATGACGAATTTGGCTCCATCGACAACATACACGGTGTCCATAGCTTAGCCAGTATATGTCTTTGTGCAGTCAGCTCAGATCACAGACGCACATGCCTTGCCTTTGTTTGTGATGAAAGATCTGAGGTCATGTGAAGCTGAAGCAGATGTCCAACACAGAAGCAAGCGATTGGCTCTCCTCCTCGTCAGAACTCTCGATCCGTATGTTCCTCCTGCGACGCCAGCACCGACTCGACCCCCGCTGGATCTCACTGAGCCAGAGTATGCTCTGGAGAGCACGGCAGCTCCCATCCTTCCATCTGCGCATGGTGATCCTCCTTGGACATGGTTACCTTTCGTTGCAGGTGCAACAGCCTGCCTTTCGCTTTTCCCTTCGCTTCAGTGCTGCACCAGTGGCAAGCGATCGGCCGTGCTTGCATCACTCGAGCTCCCTCACACCTTCTGGCTGGTTTGGGAGCTTGTCGTAGTAGCAGATGCTACACTGGGTGTCGTTTTCCTGTTGGATCTGCTGAACAGCCGCTATGAGCGGGAAGCGCCATATTGGGACGAGCTTAGCCTCTTTCAGGCTGCCGTTTTGACATATCAAGCAGCTATCCACGGCCTGTCATTTCTCTTTTTCGGATTCTTTCCGTCGGCTATGCGCTGCCTCGCTCATGAGCTTGGTCGAGATCGCCCAGGACACAACTGGACACTGCTTCGACATAAGGGAAGGCAGCACCGCACTGGTGTCAAGAGCCACAAGTCGTCATTGCCACCAGAATTGGATGCGCAGCAAAACCCCTCAGCCCTGCACTATCTTCCAGCAGCATCGCTGTTAGCTGTCTGCCAAGCCAGCGATCATGACATGCAGCTTGTTGTGCCACGAAAGTTTGGAATCAACAGCATCCACTTGTTTGCCAGTGCAGTGCAAGCAGCCTGTGCGGCATTTTACGCATCTCACTCCTGGCCAATGCAAGCCTCCTTAGGAGCAAGCATTGCCTGCATGTGTACATTTGTTGTGATGGGCATCTTTGCATCCTTGGCCATGTTGCGTGTGCATCAGGTTAACAAAGAGGGTCTTGTACAGCTAGATGCCAGGCTGGAAGCACAGGCAATCCAGGCCCCCGGGCTACGCTCTGCGTCTGCTGCGGGATCTGCGCCGCCGCCACCCAGAGTTGGCCTACAGGGGCCTCCTTCTCGAGGTGCTCGGCCTCTGGGCAAAGCCCAGGGCATTGGCAGAACTTGAGCTCGAAACAACAAAATGAGCCGTTCAAAGCATAAGTCATAAGTACTTTGTATGGAAGTCTGCGACGACCTCCTAAACGGCCTGGGAACACTAGTAGGCTCAAGTCAAGCAGAGTGGAAGTGATCTCAGGTTGATGTGTCACTTTCAGTCAAGGCGAGTTTGGCTTCAGGTCCATGCGGAAGCGGACTCAAAGGTACATGATACTTTCTAAAGCGACCGAAATGAAGATCAGACGGCTGTCCAATCATATCCAATCATGCTGGGGTTTTTGTGATGCCGCGCACCTCTTTTGGGCAGAGCTCTCAGACGGCTCAGCACCGTGCTGCCGCCTGCGCGGAGAATATCGGAGAATCGAGTTCAGCCGAGGATGCTGCGGGCGCTTCTGAATCGAAGACAGGACTCTAGCAGGGACACACGCCCGAAACGGGCGGAGGTTCGGTGGAGGAGGTGCCACCCCCGCCCCGTGGGTACATATTCGCCACGCCATGCCCTGGAAAAGGCAACAGTGGAATCATGAGTTATTCATAAAAATCAGGGACATGAATTCTGGATTCTGGATGACACCGAATTCTATCCTTAGCGATACTCAGAGCTGTTCAACCCTCGAATCACTTTCAGAAGTCGCATCACCCACTTCCAACGTCTCCTCAGTAACGACCGGCAGAACGTCGGATATTTAGCCAGAAGGCGAAACGCCTGGAACCGCCACAGCCCTGCTGAACCCTGGAACCTTCGGTGTGACTGCCGACGAACCAGCGCAAGCCAAGGCCAGAAGAGTTTCTTTAGCTCGACAGGTTAGTTGGGAGAAGGGCGGGTGACTTCAATTATGCAAAGTTCAGACAAGTTCCACAAGATCGGCCGTTTAAATCTCGAATCTCAACCTTTACACGTCGCCGGTGCACCGGTTTCTTCGTTGTTCACAGGACGAACGTCAGAAGATGCTATTGGTTTGCAAAATCTCTTCAGTTTTCAACACGACGCGAAAGCTAGCGACCTGCGCTTGTGTTGCAGAATGCTCGCGTCCAGGATGCTTCGATGCACTCGGACGGAGGTCAAAGAGGCGATCGTTTAAGCGGAAGCCGCTACCCTCGTGCCTGAGCGGAGCAGCCGTGACGTAGCAAAGTCCCGCAGGTTCAGGCCTCTTCGGTCAGCGAGGCTACAGCACCTGTCAGCGAGACAGGTCGGACAGGAATGGCTTTCTCCGCACAGAGCTTCATTTTGTGGAGGTGGAAGCTCATGAGCTTCGCCTGCTGTGCCGCTATGGCAGGCCTCTTACTCCTGCCATGGTTCTCAGTGCTACAAGTAGCAGCTAGCTGGCTCTGGCTGCTATGACAGTTTCGGGAAGAGCAAATCCACGCGCCGCCAACGCAAGGTTTCGACATCCTGGATCGCTTCAGACAAATTGGCTTGGTGTTTCGGTGGCGGTGCTGCATCTGCAATGGTCTCACGTTGCATCGCAAGCTTCCCCTAACCCACCTTCGAAACGACCGCAACAAAGGAGGGATGGCTTCGCGAAACTACGCGAGGGCCCACCTTCAACAACGGCAACTTTTTGGTGGATTTCTGGACGGCCAGCGGTATTATCACCCAGTTGTCGGGCTTGCTGTAAGTTCTTGAGAGTGTGTTCTGAACCGCTCCTTGCAAAGCTTGCTGGCCAGGACCCGAGCGACTGGCAGCGAGACAGCTTCGCTACATCCTCAGACCGCACTGCAAGATACGGGACCTAAAACTTGATCGTCTGCACACGTCAGAAGGTTGGGGAGTCTTTGAGTCTGTGGCTTCCTTCGTATCCGCCGAAGACAGAAGTCGTTGCGCTGGCAGTCGAACCTTCCAGTGACAGGCGTTCGGAGCCTTTCAGTGAGCGTCCCGTAACATACATCCATCTGCCGCAGGTATTGGTCGTATCTGAAGCCAGAGAAATGCCACAAGCTTGGATCGAGAGTCAAGCATGTAGCATGACTAGCTAGGCCTGCAAGCTTCTGCCGTCTTGCCAGGCAAGTGGTATATGGACAAGATCGTGGCGGTTGGCGAGCAAGTTGGTGATCTGGAAGAGAGAACTTTGATGTTCATGAAAGCCGTGCGCTCCCCGTCTGACCTGCTTCGCATGGCAGCGCTGATTTCCACCGACTCCGACGGCGCAGACTGCGAACGACATGGGTGCGGATTTCCAAGCTCTTACATGGAAGAAGGCACTGGGTCGGACCTGCTTTGAATTATTCTACCAGCTGTAGTGCAGGCTGGGGTGCCTGCAGAGATACAACTTGGCTCCGTTGTCTCAGCCTCATGTCAATGACATCATTAGAGCAGAACCTGCATCAATACTCACAGGACATTGGCCTCATGTCGGACGGCACATTCGCAGAGTTGGGAGCGAAAGGTACTGAGGTCCGCAGGGCACTGTTCTGGACGAGCTTATCACAGAACTTCAGTGACCAGCCTGACAACGCAGGCTGTATCAACAGTGTTCCTACATTCCCGACTTGGGAGCAGTGTATGTATGTTGTCTAGTGGATGGATTCGCACAGTGTTCGACACCAATGTGGGACTTCAGGCTGGCATAGCGACCGAACAGTGCTCTTTGTAAAGGCCTGTAGACTGCGACTGGAGGGCTGCCAGCAGCTCTCGAAATAAGAGCTGTTCTGCTTCCGTGGCAGCAGTTTCGGCGGAAGCGAGACACTTTGAGCGCTGCTTTGGAATGTCGTGTTTCCTGTAGCTACAGTATTGAGCCACTGGAGGTGCAAAGCATTTGTCCCCAGTTGAACACTTCCAGTTGGGCGTAGATGTTAAATTTACAGGCGTACTTTGAGACGTTGAGATGTCGATGAGTTTTAATCATAGACGAGCATCTGCTGTGGGAAGTCTTGCAGCTTCTGTCTTTGCCAAGATTCGCTGCAGTTCTGCATATCATGATTTCTCTGATGATTTCTGCCAGGTGTGCTCCCAGTGTGTGCCTGTGGATCTTCGGAAAGACTCGTGTCGATGACTGCGTCTACTGGGACGTGGCACACACACAATCTCACTCTCACTCTCACTCTCACTCTCTCTGCTTCCCGGGCTACTGTATCTGTCTTCGTCTGTCGTTTTGGCTGCCATGCACGCAAACGACTATTCTTCAGCTTGAAGAGCACGTTGTCACGTGAGAAGCAAACATATGAAGTGAATGGAGTGATGGACGTATCACTCTGCACCTGCAAGTACAGACATAGCACGATCGGTGGACGTGACTTCGTTCGCACATTGAAGCTTAGCGGTACATGGTTCTCACAGCATGGAAGCTTCGATGCACACTTGCGTGGCCTGTTAGACTACAGGTAAGCCCCGGATCACTTGCTAGATGAGCAGATGGTGCTTCCATGATGCTATGAAGTTGAGACGCATGCACACACGGCCTCGTGTTGTGTCAGATGAGTATGAAGACCGCACACCAAAGCACAACTTGTTTGGAAATCGCCTGAGCATATTCTGTGAACTTGCATCAAGCAAAGCCTCCGAGCACCTCTAACTGCAGCTCGCACTGCTTTCAAATGCCGCATCTTCAGCAATCTGCAGCAATTGGAACGATGCGGGCTTTCCAGCACCAAGTCTGCGACGACAGTCGCTGAAACGTGACTGCAATGACTGCCAGCGAGTTCCTTCGACCAGATCAAGACGAGCCGAGCACAGCATATCCGTGATTCCGCTCTCCTTTGTCTTTGGCCACCCTCTGACACGTCTGAGACGCACGGGACCTTCTTGTTGGGCCTCCATGAAGACTGCAGAGTCATGTCGTACATGTCCTGCCGCAGATTGGTCGTGCATGTAGGCGCTTCACACATGTGTATTGCTCAGCGCCTGTTTTGCACACGCGATGGTTCCTGTCAGTGTGTCTTTATTTGCAGTCATTTGGCAGGCAGCGCTGAGGCGGATGTTCCTTATGCTCAAGGACCGCGTAGATCTGGTGTGCATCACGTACACGTTGACACCTCTATTTTGGCTTGGAGAACTCCGGGCGCTTCTTCGTGATTGCAAACACCGATGACGAACAGGTCATTGCCCTTCCCGTGTCATGTTAAAAAGGAGATTTATGAGATATTTGTCGATGCCTGGTTCTGACGGATTCAGCCGTAGACGTCTCTGCGCAGTTTGGATTTCGAGAGCAGCTGGTGCTGGGTTTCGAGCCTGCGGTCTTGAAGAAGATCGGATGGCAGGCCAGGTTGTTAAGCTTTTGTCGTGTTGGCATCACATTTAAGGAGAGTGTGCAAGACCCTGCTCAGATACAAGCAGCAAAGCGAGACAACGGAGTCGTCGTCGATGTCTCAGGGGATGGCGCACTCCGTAATTTCACACGCCAGCAGTTTCACTTTGCACTCAAGGTTGCATATTTGGCAAAGCGTCGGGTGCCAGCTACTAAGACTTGTCCCCGCTGGAAATAGATCTTGGCGGGATGGCTTGAGCATTCACCATGATATCTGAGCTAAGGATAAGTGCCAAGAAATCACGGAGGATGACTAAGCGCTGAGCAGTCAAAAAGCAGGACAGGCGGTGACCCCGATGACCCTTGCACAGATGTCGGTCTGCTGACATCCTTCAGCGAAGAGCCACATGCCGTCGTTTGTATGCCTGTTGGCTTTCCAGAAGCTGCAAGAGTCGCATTGTGGCAAGACATACGATGTTCAATCGCAACTTCTGGGAGAATTGCATGCCGGAGATTTCTTGCAATGTTCCCAGTAGAGGGTAGCTCAGTCGTGCTAAGTGACAAATGCATATGTGGCTCCCCTCGATTCCTTGCAGCTTCGCGAGCCTGCGATGCAGCCAACAGGCAGTCGTCCAGCAGCGCATAGCACCGGCACATACGCATGCGCAGAGTATTGGTGTCCCCACCAGGCAAAAGCCGTTTCCTCTTGGCTTGTCTAGCTTTGACTCTGCCTCAGAATTCATGGGCATGGAGTTGCTGCAGACACAGACTCAGCATTCTCGCTGAGTTGCTACTGCAAGCACTTTCCGAGGTTTGCTGGCTGCATTGCCTCTCTTGGTTGGCAAGCAGACTGGCGCAGCGGGTGTCTTCCTCGCCTCTGCCAGTTCTACTTGTGTACTGCTGTGACTTTGAAAGGTCTGCTTGGTATGCTCTCCTATACAGCGAGCTGTTTGTGCTCGCATTGATTCTCGTCGAAGCCCCAGCCTGGATGCTCTGATGCGCAATGAGACAGAACGTTTGAGAAGTGTCTTGCCGTCTGACATCGCCTGCCACAGGCATGGCTGCAGAAAGCTCTTCATCTCCTGTCAGGAATGCCTCGCGCCGAGGCCTTTGCGTTTCTTGCGGAGGAAACGAGCTTCTCAAGTAGGACGTCCCACCTGTGCAACGAGGGGTATAATAAAGGCCATCATCAGTGATTTTCGATGCATAGACTGCAGACTCTGGACGACGTTAATGCTCTGAGCATGGTAGAAGCAGAAAGCGCTTAGATCGTGTGAAGCGGCTCTGCCCGCCTGGGGTCAAAGTAGCGAAGCTGCTCCTCTTCAGTCGCGGAATGTCTGGGTGGTGACAAGTGCTGCAAACAAGCTCGGAGGTTCTTGTCCATGACATGGCACGTGATTTTTTGAGGGCTGAAAGGTACTGGCAAAGGAAACAAGGCTCCGAGGCAAAAAGATGAGCAGCACGAGCTGAAGCCGACCAACAACGGAAAAGGCGAAGCGGTGAAGCGGCGAAGCGGTTGCAGTCCCCCGCAGCGTGATCACAAAGCTCTGTTCATCCTTCAGTGAAGACAACAGCGGCGACATGCGAGGGCAAATGCTAGATCGCATCAAGCTCGCGCTGTACTGTACAAATCTTGGTTCATGCCATCTCAATTACTGAGCAGCTTTGGCCGCACTCCCGACCCGATAGGTGCAATGTGTCAGACAACTGCGTCCGTTGGCCGGAGTCGTGTCCACCAGTCTAAGACTTCATCGCATCTTCCATCCTGAATATCACAGCACCAACTGTCTTCGAGGATGATTTCCGAACCCATGAGGCTCGCAGCTCACCTTCCCCGGCCCATCCCGGCCCTGTTGAAAGACGAATCATCACAACTAATTTCCCGAAGGCAGGGACAAAAGTTGGTGACGTTTACCAGTCCCCAAGAGAGCCGCAATCTGCTTTCCGTTCTGTCCAGGTTTTCCACGAGGCCAGGTGCACAGAGCCTCGCTGTTTGTGTTGAAAGCATCCTTTTTGCAGGTTTTGGGAAGAATTTTGCGTGAGCCTCGGGAGGGAGTCGCGGGGGAGTCTCCGAGCCCGAGCGCTCCAGTGGAACAGGACGTGGCGGGTACATCAAGCGATGGGAATTGCTTCACTCGGCGCCTCAACCGAAAGGAGAAGAGCAGAGCTTCCCAAAGTGAGCACGAGCCAGGTCTTCGTGATCCTGGTCTTGTCTTGGTGTCCTGGTGTCCTTGATGCAGATCCTGTCTTGTTTACAGCGCTCCGAAAGCGAAAATGTCCAGGTTGGTCTTG
Organism: Symbiodinium sp. clade A Y106; assembly: GCA_003297005.1. Lineage (NCBI taxonomy): Eukaryota > Dinophyceae > Suessiales > Symbiodiniaceae > Symbiodinium > Symbiodinium sp. clade A. The sequence goes on along the minus strand of BGNK01000254.1, from coordinate 13,875 downwards.
TCCGCTCTCACGGAGGCACCTACAAGTAGCGACTGCACGCGACTGTGCGGATTGGTCTAGAGCTTCTTGAGGCCGCTGGAAGTGCAATCGACAGCTTTGTCAAGGCAGGCGATCGTCTGGCGCGAAAGCCGAAAGCAGCCGAAAGCAGTGTTCATCAGTGTTCATCCTCTTTTCGGCAAGGAGACTGACAGAAAGCACGCTGGAGAAGAGCTCATACGGAGCCCTCGGCCCTCGGAGTTGAAAGCCTCTGCTCGCACTGTGCGCACCCTGCAGGAAACAGCGTGCTGCTGACCTGCTTCAGCACGTCTTTGTCTCTGCAAGATTCTGCAAGTGCTTGCAAGCGAAATCTAGCAAATACCTTCGCGGTTTTTGTAAGAGAATTGCGGAGTCTAATGGGATGTCGCCAGGTTCGGAGCTGTTGCGCTTGGTACAGACAGTGGCAGCCGACACTCTGGCAATCCCAATCGGAGACTTGCCACTGGCACGCTACTGACAATAGCCGGCCGCGAATCGAAGTAGTGCGAAGCCTCCATGTGCAGAGGCGGCTCCTCTCGGTGCCGACTCAGCGACGGTGCATCACCCGGGCTCGAACAGTCTCACATGCTTGCAGCTGGCCCGCAGGCGGTGCGTTTCAGTGTCGCCTTGGAGAAAGAGCTGGAAGCAGGCAAACTGGCAAACTCGTGCTCGAGCTGAGCTCGGTTTCTAGTGCTCCTGGCCCGATCTAGATCTTGCCGGAAAGCGACTTCCGGCGACGCTCCTCTTCGACCTCCCGACCTTGACCGAGATTGCGGAGGGCCCCTCACTCGGAGGGCCGGGCCTCACTCTGCGGCCGCCTTCAGTGGCCTTCACTAGGCCTTCCAGACCTACTCTCTGGCAAACCTGCGAAGCCAGTCCATCCAGTCCATGCACAGCAGGCGAGGCGTGCCTCACCGAAACGGGTTCAATCCTTACCCAGCCAACGCCTCGCCACACACCTCCTTAGCCCGACCCGATTGAGTAAGTGCATGCCACCCCTGCTGTGTTCTCAAGCGGTTGTATCTTTTCTGTGGCGTCATGTGCATCTTGACTGGCTGTGTATCGACGCTTGATGCGGCACTGCTTCAGAAGAGCTCATTCGTCAGGCGCTTTGAGCAACTTGCTGCCATGGTAAAGTTGCATGCAGCCCCCAATCAAATTGGAATGAAGGACTAGAAAGCACGACCATGTTAAACATCTGCTTACAAGCCGGGTGGCAAAGGGAAGAGAATCCGGCGGGGTCATTCTATTGCTTCTTGAGCCTCCTGAGCACAAGAGACGAGGAAACCCCCAGGGCCGAGCGACCAGAGTTAGGGTCTCGAAGAGTTTTGCGGGACAAGGAAGCCTCAGGTTTGCCCACGTGCATCATCCTTTTCGAGGTTTTTTCCTTTGTTTCGGCTGTTCTTGAGAGGTGCGCTGTTGTGAAGTTCGCAGGCAAAGGTCCGCAGTATCTTGAACAGGTTGGGTCCGCGGATCTCCTCATCTCGGCTTTCAGTTGTGAGCTGCCTGGGGCGAGCGACTTGCAGGCGCAAACCATGCAAGGGCCGCAAGGGCTAGGGTCAAGGGCATGCAGGGCTGCTGGGGTTTGGGCCATGGCTCCGACATGGTGAGGAGCTTTGGCCAAGACTGCAAACAGAGGCCTGGCCTGCAAATGCCAGACATCGTACCTTAGTTCTTGTTTCCCAGCAAGAGGTGGATGATGTTCAAGAAGTTCCTATCCGTAGGCAGGGAACCGCAGTCAGATTCTACATTGCAGAATTTGCAGCCGTCTTTGGGAGGTGGGATTGGGCTGATGCCGAGATCCCTGGTGAGAAGCTCGGGTTGTTTGGTTGGGAAGCCCTCGCCTACGTTCGACTCTTTCCGTCATCGGAGGTGCTCGTCACGGTAGTTTTCTCGAAGGGGCAGACCTTTTCGACGCATCTTTCTTTGGTGCCTGGCCAAGCGCTCTCAACTTAATCCGCTCAGCCCGGTCTCCTTTTTTCGAGGCCTTCAGTCAGCGGAAGCACAGGCCGGCGGACCTAACTCTAAATGCATGTTGTTCTTGCTTATTCTTGTATCCTGATGTTCTGCCAATTTCAGGCAGGCTTGATGCACAATGCACTATATTATGCAGAGGTTCTCTTGAAAGAAGCTGCTTCGTCTTCGTGACGCTGGAAATGTTTGACCACTTTCCGGTTTGCTACTTTGCATTGGGCCCTGTAGCTGTACCTATGCAGTCCCAAAGCGCTTGCGGCTGAACGCACGGCGAAAGACCACGAAACCTGTATCTAGTCAAATGTGGTGGCTGGCAATCATCATGAGGTGATAAACAGTGACAAATCAAATCAGAGTTAAGTTCCAATGAGTCCACTTGCCACATGGCCACATGACTCACTTTCCGCTTGGCGCATCGCCCTGTAAAGCAGCCCTCTGCGCAAGAGCAGAAAATTCTTAATGTTTTCGACAGCAACAGCCGGAGCAAGGGTTCATCGCGCACACTAGACCCTCTAGACCATATGTTCGATGACGGAGGCCCACGGGTCCCAGAGAAGCTCCCCAGAAAATTTCCCGAACAGCTGGCGTAAAGTCTGTATGCGGTTGAAGTGCAAAAAGCGAAGCGCGGGGGTGGCAAGGGCTTCGAGGGAGTGCAGGAATACCCCAAAGTCACTAGCAGCAGTGAGGCCATGGATCCGCAGCAACGACTTTTGCATGCAGCTCAGATGACAGCAAGATGGGCATGGAGAGAGCCGTTTATCTCCTCAGGCTGCGCACAAGCTACGGAGCCCTGGCCCAGTCTGGACATGACAAGGTAGCCAATTTTGCGAAGCCTTCTTGTGCATCGATAAATCTGAGCAGGGAACATTGCTTGGAGCACCGCACGGGGTATTTGCCGCAGTAAGCAACCAGGAGAGGGATCATGCAGTCACTTGTGGAACATATGCACAGATGCAAGATCTTGCAAGGACTGGTACAGCTGGTCGTTCAGCCAGGAGCGCGGCCCGACCAGCGCATTTACAGGCGTCGGGCCTTAATAGAGATTCTTGAAGGTGTCAACATCGATATGGATGCAGGTACTGGGGTCGCTGCAGCTTTGGCTGCAAATCGTATATCGTTCTCGCTGGGTCTTCGCGGGCCCAGTATGACGATCGACACTGCGTGTGCCCCGCCCCCCGCTGTGCGTTTGAATGTTGTGCAAAACCAGTCATGTGGGAAACGGCCGGCAGTTGAGGTCGGTAGCTGTCCCAACCCTAAGCACTTTTGCCTCACGAGTAGGAATCGGGCAAGGGGTTTGGGGCACGAGCACTGCGCCGGTGCCGTTTGAAGGGACAGAAAGCTTCTTCAAGAAGCGCTCTCTGCCCTCTGCAGGTTCATCTTCGCTGACAGCTCTCTCAGCAGCATCGGCGCAGCTGCAGCGTCCAGCTGCTTCAGGCAGTGTCAGTCACCTCATGCAAATCTATCCCCAGAAGCTGTCGCCGGCGATGGTGCCTGACCGTGCTTCTCCTGCTGGACTATTGCCAATTGCCACGGTGATTGTGATGCTGAAAACAGATCACAATGACGCTGAAGATGTTGACAGCGATGCTAATGGGTATCTGTCTGTTTTTGATGCTGTTAGAGAAGATCGTATGAACGGTTTGGCTCACAATGACTAGTACTGATGATCTTCATCATGCCATGAGGAGCATCAACATGGTCATGATGACGAGGATGATGTTGAGGAGGGTGATAAGTGATACTGCTGAGGTTGGTGATGATGACCATCATCATGGTCACCCACATCATGACCACCATCAGATACCAGCATACCAGTCACTCGCAACAATATTGATCGTACTTGTTCTGTTCACTTTGGCCATGCCAGCGATGCTGAACAAGAAGACCTTGGTGATGGCTATGGCTGAGATCTGACTTGGCCAATATTGATTGCAGTGGTGGCTGTGTCGGTGATGGTGGCAATCATGATAACGGCGATGAGATTTTGGATGATGATGATGATGAACTGCTGCATGTGTACCTGTGATTCTGATACTCAGCCTCAACATCGGAAGCCGCTTTCGCTGTGGTGGCGGTAATGTGCTGATGTTGATGGCGACGACGACCTTCATGGCTTGGCAAAGACCATCAGCAGCAGCAGCAGCCTGGAGGGTGAGGGCACTGTCAATGTTAAACTTGGAGAGTTGTTGAGAGTGCCAGTGATCGTGCTGGTGCCGCTGATGATAATGGTGAAGATGAACATGAAGATAATCTTTGGGCTGCTGATGACGGCAGCGATGACACGAATGATGATGTTGATGGCAGTCGATTCGTTATAGTGATGCTGACAATCTGCATCCTAGTCGCTAACCATGATGTCGTGATGATGTTGTGAACGAGTCGACGACGGGGATGCTGGATAAGATGACGATACCATCGATGATACCGGGCTGCTGCTGAGGAAGAGATGAATAGCAGAAAGAAGACGGGGAGCAACAACTACAACAATGCTACAGGTAAAGACCATGTTTTAACCGCTACTGTACTGGTAGCGCGAGAGCTGCCTCGGGAACGGTCCCGGGGTCAGTGGTGCGTGTCCGCAGCCGTTTGTCAGCGCAGGGGGAGGGGGTGGAGAGGAACATGAGCGGATCAAGGCAAACAAAGAAGACGTAGGAGACAGAAGAAGGAGGATGAAGGAGACAAGCAGTGGGGGTGGGGGGGGGGGGGGGAGGGGGGATTCGGGGCGAAAAAAAGGGAAAAGGGGGGGGAGGGGGGGGAGGGGGGGGGGGGGGGGGCCCGGGGGGGGGGGGGATGGTGTTCTTGTAAAAAAAACTCCCGGGGCGCGGGCAACAAGGGGACGCACGCGCCNGGGGGAAGATGGAATCTGAGCGCAAAAAACGGACAAAGTGAGGGAAGTGGAGGAAGAGGGGAGGCGGGGTCGCCGGGGGGGGTGCGAGACCGTATCTGTAGAAAAACACTCCCGGGCGACGCGAAATGAAGGGACCGTACGCCTCAAAAATGAACCAAGCGAAAACAAGTTATGCCTGGGAGGAGGAAGGGGGGCAGGGCTATGCATTTCATGGTCCCGTTGATCCATATCAAGACTCCCCAGGCGTCCGATCTCGGCGGATACTAATAGTATGATGATGCTGGCACTGATGATGGTGGTGATGACGATGATGCACAAGGTTTCCTTGGCGGATATGCAGAAGCAGGGGTATCTGGCAGCAATGGTGACTGTTTGAGTACTAGCGCCATCTTTTCTGATCCATCTCAGTTCCGTAGTGGCAGAAGCTTGTTCCAATTGGGGAGCTGATCGCATGAACAGCCAAGAAAGGTCGTGCATCTCGCCGGCGCATCCGGGAGTCTGCAGGAATCACAGCAACCCTTTGTGCGTATATTTCTTTCACATGGCTGCAGCGACCACAGCTGTAGACTGCCGGTGTGTTGCAATCGAGTGGCGGCTAGCATTTGTCGGTGCGGATCCGTGATTCGTGTGTTCGAAAATGGCATGGCCTGGTAGATTCGGGAACAATTTGCCGAGGTTGCAGCAGGGTGTGAGCTTCTGCCGTGGACCCAGTGGTCGCGATTCCAAGCATAGCCTGGAACTAGATGTCGCCTGTGCCTGTGCCCGATGGATCCGCAGGCTGGGCCCCAAACCCATGCAACTGCGGCATGCTGCGGGGATGCTATCGCGATGATCTGAGCCTGCACAGACGGTTCGGTCACCTCTCTTGTGTTAACGAGGCCACAAGGTTCTCCGGGATTGATGCAAGGAAGCCTGTCGCTGTCACTTGTGACCTCGAGTCTCTGGATCCCTTGGCTGGGAGGCTCACTCAATGCTTGGGCACACGGAGAACATCTCTTACTGAAACCTTCAGCCTTCAGGTAACGTTTTCCCTTTTCCCCTTATCAATGACACTCAGTCAAGATATAAAGCGAAACTTGTATTCCAAGCCCGGCACTCTGAGCAGCGAGAGCGCCCCGTCAAGGTGCATATGCATTCACTCCCAAATCACGAAGCCGTTCAAACGGAGAGGGTTTCTCCAGGCATGTTGCGGCATGTTCCTTTTCGAGGGCCAACTCGGATCTGCAAAAACGACTTTGCTGCCACCAAGGCAGTCCCATGAACCATGCGATCTAGACTTATGCCCATCGATGCCCATCAGACTTACTATGCCCTCAGAGATCTCAGAGTCTGATGACACGAGGAGTGTTCGAAGCGTGAACTTGAGGTCAACTGGCCGTTGCAAGACCTTCAACTCAACCGCAGACGGCTACGTCAGGCCATCCCAGACTCCCAGACAAGAAAGTCAAGTATGCATCCGAACCAGCAGTGCGGCTAGCAAGCAATGATGTGTGCTGTTTCTCAAGTCTTGTGTGTGTGCTGCATGTGAAGTGTGCTGATGTGCACATACACATACACAGTTTATGCATGGGTGCATAATATATATATATACTTGCATATGTATGTACGTAATTATGTATGTATGTATGTCTATATGTATGTCTGTATGCATATGTATTTGTATATGGATGTTTATTTGTATGTGTATATGTATATGTGTATGTGTATGTGTAAGTGTATATATATATACATATATATGGACACCCCCCTGCCCTGACCTACCTCGGCCGGCCTCTGTTCCTTTGTAAATACCGTCAAAACGCATACTTTTCATGGATAATATTACCTTTCCTTACTTTTCATGCCCGATCTGAAGTCATGTCTCTTTACAACGTCGTGCCTACTCATGTCCGCTTTAATATTAATATGCCTGTACTCACAAGCAAGAAACATTTCAAGAGACCACACGTTACGACGGGGGAAACCAAAGAAACAAAAATCCAAAACCTTTCTGCGAGGCCCGAAACTTTTGGATCTTTTGGTTTTCCTAGTGTTTTTTGGTTTTTCAAAAATCCCAAAATTCAAATGGCTTTTTTTGGATTTTAGGTGGAAAACCAAAAAACCCAAGGTTTTTTTTGTTTTTTTTGTTAGGTCTCTGGTGAAAAACCAAAAAACACTTTGGGAAAAAACACCATGTTTTGTTTTGGATTTCTGTTGGAAAACCAAACAAACCCTAGGAAAACCAAAAAATCCAAAAGTTTGGGGCCCCTTTAGATGTTTGTATTTTTGGTTTTGTAGTACCTTCGGTGGAAATTAAAAATCCAAAAATCCGAAGCCTTTCTGCGGGGCCCGAAACTTTTGGGTTTTTTGGTTTTCCTAGTCTTTTTTGGTTTTTCAACAGAAATCCAAAAATTCACAGGGGTTTTTTTGATTTTAGGTGGAAAGCCAAAAACACCCAAGGTTTTTTTTGTTTTTTGTTAGGTCTCTGGTTAAAAACCCAAAAACCTTGGGTTTTTTGATTTCTGTTGGAAAACCAAAAAAATACCATGTGTTTTTTTGGGATTTCTGTTGGAAAACCAAAAAACCCTAGGAAAACCAAAAAATCCAAAAGTTTGGGGCCCCTCACAGAGGTTTTGGATTTTTGGATTTTTGGTTCTCTGAGCCTTAGAGCCAATACAGCGCGCAGCATGTAACTGTATGTACTAGTCTTAGTCTTAGTTTTTATCTTAATCTTCGTCTTATTCTTAATCTCAGTCATAGTAATAGGGCTAACATTGGTAGTTTTAATCTTAGTATTGCTTCTTTTCGAGCAGTAGTCTTCACATTTGCCGTAGGCATGTGTGTTAGTATTAGTATTTGTTTTGTGTTAGTATTAAAATCAGTAGCATCAAAACGAGTAGTAATCTTAATATTATTGTTCGTGTTGAGTAGTGTTACTGTTAGTGTTAGTGTTGTTGACAGTGTCAATGCCAATGTGATTGTCAGTACTAGTCTAATATAAGTCTATATAATATGTGTACTAATGGTTTTGTTAACGTTTAGTGTTAGTGTTAGAGTTGGTATTCGTATTGGTCTTGGTCTTAGCCTTTGTCTTATACTTAGTATTAGTATCTTATTAGTATATTCTATATTTGTAGGTCTATGGGGAAATTGGAATCTTAGCATATGAGTATATTAGTATATTAGTGTATTGGTATGTTGGTACATTGGTATGTCAAAACACAGGTTCTTTGGTACATTGATGAGTGTGCTTTTTGGATTTGATTTGAACGTGATTAGTAGTATTCGTAGGAGCATTAATATTGGTATCAGTACCAGTATTGCTGTCAGTACTATGCATATTCGTACTAGCCGGGGTATCAAGTGGTAATACTAGTATTCATATTAGTACCTATTTTTTGTACTATTGGTATAAATATTGAGACCAATTAATAAGAATATGAGCATTAATATCCGGAGGAACAGTATTACTGAAATTCATATCAGTAACAGTATTAGTACTAATGTTAGCATTTGTCCGTATATTGGCATTAGTACTACTATTGCTATCAATATGAATATGTTTTTAATATTAATATTCGTAAGAACATTAATATTCATATCAGTAACGGTATTACTGAAAGTATCAGAATTCGTAAGAGTATTTGTAATCATATTGAATAATATCAATATTAGTATGAATCTGAGCATTTTCTTTGAATGCGGGTATTAAGATGAATTCAATACGAATATGAATATTTTTTTATTCGTAAATTCGTAGGAAAACTGACCTTAATATTGAAAGTAATATTAATGAATACTAAAACTAAAACACATACTAGTGCTGGTATTGATACGAATACTAATGTTAATTTACTATCATGTATATTCGTATTAGCATTAGTATTGGTACGATTATTCGGACTAATATTAGTATTCCAAACAACTATTAGTGTTAATATTCATATTGAGAACATTTAATAAGAATATGCATATTAGTATCCGCAGGAGTGTCAATATTCCCATTAGCACTAATATTAGCATTAGTATGTAAATTAGTATTTGTATTAGTAGTATTATTGTTATGAATATGCTGATTAGTGTTCGTCTAGCTGGTCCTTTCGGGGTTTTTACGTTTTCCGTGCCTTTGTTGAGCTTTGAAAGCATGTTTGCCGACCCTGGCGCAAGCCGATTTACTGCAGAATGCGGGGCACAGCAGTGTTCTANAGCTTCGGATCGTGGCTCCTGCCACAGTCTTCGGGCTGTGGTGCCACAGTCTTCGGGCTGTGGCTGTCGCGACCCCCGGGTCGCGGCCGCCACGATCTTCGGATCGTGGCTTCTGCCACAGTCTCTGGTCTGTGGTGCCACAGCTTTCGGGCTGTGGCTGTCGCGACTTCGGGGTCGCGGCCACCGCGATCTTGTGGTGCCACAGCTCTCGGGCTGTGGCTGTCACGACCCTCGGGTCGCGGCCGTACCTTAACCCCCAAGCCTACAGTGAAGCTTCGACTAAGGCTCTTAGATTGGTCGGGATCTTAGGGTTTTTTTGGAAGTGTTTTCAGACTGGGGCAGCTTCTGTAGGCCATCCGGTTATTAAGGAGTTTTATGTTAATGCTAGAATAACGTTGCTACAGGCTTTCTGTAGAGTTGCATCGGGAGGGATGGGAGTTTCAGATAGGGTATCTAAAGTAAAGGCATCCTGGGATTCCTTGAAAGGGATTAATAAGGGATCTAAAGGGATCCTCGGTTATTTTTTGAAAGTGATTTCTAGGGGATCTACAGGGATCCGAGGAATCCTTAGAAGGGATCTATAGGGGAGTTTTGGGGGTTCAGGTATAGCGTTCGTTGTGTAGGTCTTTTGGTTAAGGGTTTAGGGTCTACGTTCTAGGGTTCATAGCGACCTAGTATAGAGGCCTGAACGATTATAGCGTTATTCGGCTTCCGGGCTCTTTGCACAAGTTTCGAGGGGGGTACTGGAAGAATGACCGGAAGTTGATGTTAGGGGTGTCCAGGATACCTGATGCTGAACCCAAGGGGCCACCCAAGGAAGCGCAGGATCCCTTTAGATCTTTTGGACAGGATCCTAGGATCCCCTATCGCATCAGCATAAGCCCGACCCAACGGCCCGCAAGCTCCAAAAAATAGCCAGAACCTAACTCCTGTACGGAGCTCCAGTCTACAGTAGGGCTCGGGGTGGCCGGTTAACAGGGCTTGGGTTCCTTAGAGGGGTCCAACACGGTGATCTGCCGAGGCTTGCCGGCCTTTTCTGCGCATCGGCTTCGATGAGGAGGTGCCATTGGATGGTTTGGGGTGAACATTTTTGGATTCAGGGTTTAGGGATTATAGTATAGAGGGGACATTTTCAAATCATGTTGTTCTCGGTGGGACTAAAGGTGTATTCCTGATAGGCTTCGTCCATCAGGAGACTTAGTTTTCTGATAGGTGAGGTGGTAGTGGCTCGAGGTTTTGGTTTTGCGGGGTTTCTTAGCATCACGGGCCTTCTCCGAGAGTCTTTGTACGTTCTCGGTTAGCGCTTCATGTTTCTGTCCTTCCTGCCATTCCTACCCAGCCTTGTCGTAAGTCCCTACTAAACTCTTTTGCAGAACATGCAAGTTCAGAAATCAATCTTGGGCCCCAAATGTTGAGGTTCCTGGGGTAGACTAGTAGTAATGTTCAACTTGAACTGTCCTGCTTCTTGCGCTGGGTTTACATTCAGGGCTTCAAAAATTGGTCTTCCGTTGTCAGGTGGCTGACTTGGCAGGGCTGCATGTGCATCTGGGATTTACAAGGTGTTAACAAAAGGATAACCCTCAAAATACCTTAAACCCTACATTGGCACATGCCTACACCCCGAAGCCTAGACTTCGACGACACACGCGAATGAAGAAGTGTAAAACAGAACCTTGTTCAGCCATACAAAATCCCGCAACCCTAGCCTACCTTCTTGCAAAGTCAAGTATTCGTCTTCATAAAGAGCATTCCAGGGGTCGGAAGTTTCCTTGAATACTTGGCTTGAAGTTGCTGTTGTGCTTTCAATCTCTCACGGTCCGCAGGTCAGCTGCTCGAGTTTTTGTATTGTTTGGAAGACCTGCTAGTCGATTTGCTATCCTCCTNTTTCCTTGAATACTTGGCTTGAAGTTGCTGTTGTGCTTTCAATCTCTCACGGTCCGCAGGTCAGCTGCTCGAGTTTTTGTATTGTTTGGAAGACCTGCTAGTCGATTTGCTATCCTCCTGAATATAGGAGTCCATTCAAACAGCTAACCGTGCATTTGACTATAATCCAGGAAAGAAGTGTGTTTTTGCGATTAATATATAGCAATAAAGTCCTCTTCCACGTCTCTATGTATGTACTATGCTTGTATATGTATATATAAAAATATATATATATATATTTATTTATTTATATATAAACTCATGTGGTAAATTCCTGCCAGATGCTGGGTTCCCGGCTGTGGCTGTTATCCAACCCAAGAGAAATGAATATCTACATGCATCTGTAGTTGAACGTACGTATTGTGCGGACGGCTCACCAAGCAGCAGATGCTGGGTTCCCGGCGTCGCCTTCCCAGGAAACCGGTGCCGGGTTCCCGGTGCCCGGTGCTGGGAACTTGGCTCTGGACCTTGGCGTGCATGTAGTAAACATGAAGCCGTTTATATACTCAGCATTTAATATATGCTTATGTCTATATACGTAGAGTTACGTAGTGTGTGACTTGGTCTGTGTCTGTCTGTCCAAGCAGCAGATGCTGGGTTCCCGGCGCCGGGTTCCCGGCGCAGGGTTCCCGGCGTGTNGGTTCCATGTGCGAAGTAGTGGACTATGCTCCAGGAAAGACCAGTGTTTATTCTAATTAAAACCTAGCACAGAAGTTGTCTTCCACGTCTGTATATGTGTATTTATGTGCTATATTCCTGCCAGATGCTGGGTGCCCGGCTGTGTGTATTATCTAATCCCAAGAGAAAAGTATATACGTACATATGTAGTTGAACGTAAGTCCGTGGCAGCGCACGGCTCTACAAGCAGCAGTTGCTGGGTTCCCAAAATAGCCGTCCCGGGAAGCCGGTGCCGGGTTCCCGCCGGCCGCTGCTGGGAACCCGGCTCTGGGCCTTGGCGTGCATGTACTTAACACTTAGTAAGCATGTAGAGAAGTCAAAAATCAAGACAGACATCATGATATATCAATAAATACATATATACATAAATACAATTATAGATATATGTATATATCTATATATCTATATCTATACCTAACTAGGTATGTAGATATATATATATANCACCGCCGGGCACCCAGCATGAATTCGTGGCTGCATTCTCTCTACGTGTAGAAAATCACTAAGATTGACACACAGTACAAAAGCATGGGTCTCTCTACAGTGTTATATATACGTGTATAAATAAATATATATATAGATATATACACGTAAACTTCTACATGTGATCTATGAGTGCCTATGTCTGTGGCTAAGCAGATGCTGGGTTCCCGGCGCCGGGTTCCCGGCAATTATGCAGTCAGNACGTAAACTTCTACATGTGATCTATGAGTGCCTATGTCTGTGGCTAAGCAGATGCTGGGTTCCCGGCGCCGGGTTCCCGGCAATTATGCAGTCAGCCGAGAACTATGTTGTATGTGATTCAAACATACAAAGTCTAAGACCAACATTGCACATATGTTTTTTATGTATGTGGACTCTAGTGCGTGCTTGTCCAAGCGGCACATGCTGGGTTCCCGTCTTACGCTNCTCTCCCAGCAGCAGATGCTGGGTTCCCGGCGTGGGCTTCCCGGGAAACCCGTGCCGGGCGTCCGGGGGCCGGTGTCAGGCCGGCCTGTGCTAGGGGTCCGGCTGCGGGCCTTGGCGTGCTTCTACTAAAGATTCACAAGGTAGACGATATCGAATGGAAAAAATAATATAGATATACATAGAGAGAGAGATTCCTTTGTACCGACAACCACCGCCGGGAACCCCCCATGGATTACAGGCTGCATTCTGACAGCATCAAGGAAATCAGTACGATTCAAACATAGTACACAAACATCGTTTCTTCTCTGTCTCTCTATAGATACATGTATATATANCGGGAACCCCCCATGGATTACAGGCTGCATTCTGACAGCATCAAGGAAATCAGTACGATTCAAACATAGTACACAAACATCGTTTCTTCTCTGTCTCTCTATAGATACATGTATATATACGTGTATATATATATATAATATGCTAGCTAGAGATATGTGGCATTTGAGTTCCTCTGTCTCTGGCTGTCCAAGCTGCCGATGCTGAGTTCCCCGCAACGGGTTCTCGGCGCTGGGTTCCCGGCGCCGGGTTCCCGGCGTGGGCTGGCACACTAAATGCAGTCTGCAACTATCCAGGTAAGAGAAGTCTTGGTTGTGA
>BGNK01000253.1:279488-290907 GCA_003297005.1 Symbiodinium sp. clade A Y106 | reverse complement strand
TAGGCTTTAGGAAGGTTTTTGGATTAGGTGAGGTGTTTAGCTTTGGGAGGTTTTAGGCTCTATCATTTCCGAGTTCAAGGTTAGGATAATGGTTATATTATGGGTTTAGGTTGATTGTTGTGATTTTGATTGTGGTATAGGATGTTGTTTTGATTTGGGTTGAACTTGATGGTGGGGTTTGCTATGAACTCGGGGATGACAGCTTCTTGCTTAAGGGCTCCCATTGGGGGGTCCTGGTAACCCTCTTTTCGTTTAGGCTTCAGGAGCGTTCTGGCTTAGAGTGTTGAGGTCGTGGGGCTTTGGGATTCCCTGGGGCTCCAAAAACCTACTCATTTAAGGGTTCTACCCTCTAATTAAGGGGTCAGAACCTACTATTCTGTAGGGTTTGGGGCCACAGGTCTTTCTTGCAAGCTGAGGCCAGGCGGTTCATAGGGTTTTGAAGCTTTTTGTTTCAAGGCTCCGGGCTTTGGTGGTTTAGGGCTTGGGAAGATGAGAGGTTTTCAGGTCCTAATAGGTGTCTATTTAGTGCAGTATCGGGTGTCCGGTTCAGGAAAGGCTAGTTTGCTTTGTGTCAGTAAGGGATTGGGCTTAAGGTTGTGTATGTATATCCCCCGAAGAGGTACTACCTATAGTCTCCATTGTAGTTCCCTTTTTTGGCTAACCAAAATCTCTATCATAGGATCCTAACCATAAAACTGGTTAACCAACAAAAGGAACTACAATGGAGACTATAGGTAAACCCTAAATTCTCGATCCTCCAAATATGTACTTAAGCTTCTTCGGAGTCGTAGAGGATTTCAGGCTCTGGCCTTACAAAACTCGTGATTAAGCTCTGTACTGTTTGGAGGATCGGAGCTCCACCTTCAAAAAAATTAGGGTTTAGGGTTAGTTCGGGGGTTGAAGCGTCTGCATCTTGGGTATTCAGCGGCTTCTTGTTTAAGGGTTTGGGGTGGAAGGATAGGTACACTAGAGAAATCTTGCGGCTGCTACCTAAGCGGGTTGGGGCCCAGCATTGAGGGAGTCGTTGGAAGGCCTCGGGTTGAAGAGCTCTCACAGTCCCCAAGGGTCCAAAGGACCCAATAATTAGGTACTCGGCTTTAGGATAGTAACTAGTAGTTATGTAGCTTAGGATTTTGGAGATTATATGATTTTTAGGTACTTAGCCCTAAACCCTAAACCCTAAACCTTAAACCCTAAACCCTAAACCTTAAACCCTAAACCCTAAACCCTTGCTCTCACAGTGTGTAGGGTTGAGGGTTTGGGCCTGGGCCTAGGCTTTCCCTGGAAGTTCGAGCACTCTCCTGTACTGGGCTTTTAAGTAACCAGGGAGAAAAAGTATAAACTTCTATTTCATAAGGGTTCCTTTAAGAAAAAAAGTAATAAAGTATGGTACTCCAAAGCCTAGAGTATGGAATGCACGGTTGAAGCTGTAGCGGGAGCAGGAGTACGCGTAGGAATAGGAATAGGAGGAGGCGTTGTAGTAGTATAGCAGTAGCAGTATGCAGCAGCAGGAGCCGGAGGAGGAGGAGGAGGAGAAATAGTTGCAGCAGTAGTGGGAGCAGCAGCAGTAGTAGTAACAGTAGTGGGAGTAGTCAGTAGTCGTCGACGACGCCCTGAACCCTGACGTCCTTAACCCTAAACTTTGGCTACAACCGACCCGACTTTTTTCGGCGGAGCCGCTCCATTGCTGTAGCCCTCGTTCTCCTCTTGAAGAGGCGCTTCCTCGCCGAAGAGAACCTGCAGCCTGGGATACTGGTGGGTTTAGGCTTTAAGGGTTCAGGGTTATCGGTTCTGCAAGCGGTTCCATAAGGGATCTAAACCCTAAACCCTAAACCTTCTCTGTTATCCTACTACTCTGCAGGGCTTTCCGCCGAAGGAAGACCTTACCTATAGTCTCCATTGTAGTTCCTTTTTTTGGTTAAGCAAAATCTCTGTTATAGGATCCTAACCATAAAACTGGTTAACCAAAAAAAGGAACTACAGTGGAGACTATAGGTAACCTTAAATGACTCAGACCACCCTGAATCACTGATCCAGCCACGAAGATCATTGACATACTTTCACCTCGTAACTGGCTCAGAGCTTGATAGCCCTACATCTATGCCATAAACACCGAAACTCTGAACCCAAAGTCCTAAAACCCTGGGAACCTCAAAAACCCCCTAAATAGACCGTAACTACCTGTGGCCCCAAACCCTACAGAATAGTAGGTTCTGAGCCCTTAATTAGAGGGTAGAACCCTTAAAAGAGTAGGTTTTTGGAGCCCCAGGTAAACCCTAAACTGCAAACCGTAGTTAGAACTCAAATCCGGGCCGAAGGCCCTAAATCCTAAACCCTAAACTCTTATAAACCCATGAACCCGAAAGCCACACATCCACCAGAGCCAACGTCAACCCTGGTCTCGACTCCGCCGAAGCCCCCAAACGGCATCTTACTCAGAGGACCGACATTGGTACTTGAAGGGGCAGGGGACTTAGTAAGTTGGTTATAAGTAGGGTTATAATTAGGGTAACTCCATTTAGGGCACTTATAACTCTACTTATAACCTACTTACTAAGNAGGGGACTTAGTAAGTTGGTTATAAGTAGGGTTATAATTAGGGTAACTCCATTTAGGGCACTTATAACTCTACTTATAACCTACTTACTAAGTCCCCTGCCCCTTCAAGTAGACAATGTCTGCATTGCCTGCTCGATCCGGGAAGCTTCGACAGCGCTGCTAAACCCTAAACCCTAAAATCCCAAATCCCAAACCCTAAACCCTAATCCCAAAACCCTAAAAAGCCTAAACCCCTAACCACCATCCGCTTGTCCTCCGAAGTGAGGGCACTTTGTCTCAAGAGGATGAACGCCCTCGGCTCCTGAAAGGTGAGTGGCTCACCCATCTGAGAATGCCAGGGACAGGCGGTTCACTTAGCGTCTCGTCTCGTCGCTCTTCTGCTGAACACGATAGAAAGCCTGCTCGAACTTCTCCTACGGTTGATGATATAAATCCTGCAGTACCACTAATGACCCTAGACTATGGGAATTATGGTATGTTCCTCACCAAGAGGGTCCATATAGACTACCATTATGGAATTAGGTCCCAAAAACCATAATGGGGATGGTCTTTGGGGGCCTAATTCCATAATGGTCGTCTATATGGACCCTCTGGGTGTATGATGCTTTCTTGCCACTGAAATCCTAAGCATAAAACTGGTTAACCAAAAAAAGGAACTACAAAGGAGACTATAGGTAAGCCTGGAAATCCGCAAGACTACTGTTGATGGACAAAATCCTGCATGACCCTAAGGACCCTAAACTATGGGAATTATGGTATATTCCTTATAATGGGTAGTGCAGGGTTTATATCATCAACCGTATCTCGGGAGCTCCACCAGGGCTTGATGGATACTTAGAGGATCATGGGACTTAGTAACTAGGGCCTAGGGTTCCTTAAAGGCCTCCTTTAAGGGATCTATAAGGGTTACTATTGAGGGTTCTATAAGGGTTTAGGGGGTTATTTAGAGGATCATGGGACTTAGTAACTAGGGATATAAGTAAAGTGACTATACTTATAACCCCAGTTAAGGTACTTGTAACCCTACTTACCAAGTCCCATGATCCTCCAAGTAACTTTAACACCATTCTCCGGGTCTGTCAATTAGCGAGGCCTTGACTTGCGCCCACGCCGTTCGAACTTCGTAACGTTCTACAAGAGGCGCTTCAAGGGGTTTCTAAGGGTTTCGTTTGGGCCTTCTGGGGTTTAGGGACTACCTGTGGCCCCAAACCCTACAAAATAGTAGGTTCTGACCCCTTAATTAGAGGGTAGAACCCTTAAAAAAGTAGGTTTTTGGAGCCCCAGGTAGCAGTTTAGGATCTTCCCAAAACCACAGCAAGCTACACGTTGAGGGATCCTTACTATGGCTGCCGTTTTCTTACGAGCTGCAAGTATGTTTTCTTTGTTGGTAGGTGGAAGTTAACCCAGCAACCCCGAACCCCTAAACTGGCTCGAGACCCTGTGCCTGAAACCTAAAAGCAGTTCACCCCAAGGGTCCAAAGGACCCAATAATTAGGTACTCGGCTTTAGGATAGTAGTTGTGTAGGTTAGGATTTTGGAGATTATTTGATTATTAGGTACTTGGACCCTTGGGGTCAAACCTTAAATCGAAAATCCTGAAGCGGCAAAGCCCTAAACCAAGAAAAGAGCCGCTCTCTATACAAGGACAAGAACCCACATCTTCTACGCAAGAACCTAGGTTCCTGAGTAACCCCTTTCTAATAAGGGTACCCTTTTTCCTACTATTTGGTTTCTAACAAGGGGACCCTAAACTAAAAAGGGCAAAAGGGTACCACTCAGGAACCTAGGAACAAGAACGATCCAAAAAAACACAGCAAACAAGAGTTGCACATTGAAGACAACATAGGGTGTACGCAATTAACAGTAATTAACATCAAACCACGACACCTCCTAATACCCTAAAATGAGCCTGAACTATAAACGATAAACCATAAACCCTAGACTCTAAACCGTAATTATGAAGGAGCCTATATTGGAGGAAAGCAGCTCTTCCCCGCGGAGGGCGGATTGCAGTTTCCCGATGTCCCGCTTCCTCAGTCCGTCGCTACAGGAGGGGCTATGGCTCATGGCTGCTTAGGGTCTAGGTTCTTGAGTAGCCCCATTATGATAAGGGTACCCTTTTTCCTACTGTTCTGCTTTAACAAGGGAACCTCCCCAAAAAGGGCAGAAGGGTACTACTCAGGAGCTTAGGGTTAGGGCACACCAAATTGCATGTAGAAGACTTGTCTTTTATTGGTGCTGGGCCAATAGTTTTACCTACTTTGTAGGTAGGGCTTAGGATCTCAGAGTTGCCCCGAATTTGAACCCTAGACCCTGCACCCTAAACCCTCTAGACATCTCGAACCCTATCAGGGTTCAAGTTTGCGTGCTGAGGGTCTATAGATCACTCGAGTTTGTACGGTTTAATACGATGAGGTTCGGGTGGCTTGATCTGGCGGGTCCGGTGTGCACGGAGTTCAGGATCTACCGAAGGGCCCCTTATGTGAGAAACTCGCAACTGACGCTGACAAACTGGTCGTCAATGCAGCTCCGCTAGTGCCGTGCAGATTCGATACACCTTCACCTCGGCCCAAGGCCGCCGGAAACCCATGTACCTAGTCTAATCAAACAAGAAAACACCTGTTGTTTTGTAACAGTTGCAAGTCGAACCCTATGCGCACTCACCAGACCCTAGTATTAACATGCAACCCGCCGATTGAATGCGGAACCTTCGATATCGACGTGGCACACGCTAGAGGATGCGCCCGAGAAAGACACCTGCTGCCTCCCCCAAGGCGAAACGGCTCTTAGGGTTCTGCGCTGTTGTGAGCAGTCGGAACATGGAACAGGGTTTAGGGTTTGGGGTTGTGGATGGACGATGAGTATTGCCGTGATTCTCGTGCTTTTACGCTAAGGCTAAGGGTGTGGCTTAATATTCTGGCTTCTCCTTTACGTATTACAGTAAAGGGTTCTGGTTCGGGTTTTGAAAACACCTGGGTTCGGGGTGAGTATGAGTAATCAATATGAAAACTATTATATAAACCATCCTCTAACAGAGAGGAATGTTGGCCAAACGACCGAGAAAATGAATACGTCGAATCTCACAAGTAAATAAGGCAATGTTGTTTACACCACACAAAGAGGTGTGGAACATTATGATTGTTGTGATTTGCCAAGTCCCTGTTATCTGCACTTGGTTAACAGAGTCGTTGGCACAGCAACCACCGCAACTTTGGTAACTGAGCTTCTCCAACAATGTGGCGTTTCCCTGAGCCAGAAGTCAAGTTCCTCCCGTCATGTATGAAACTTACTAAAGGTTTAGGTGTCTAGGGGCTTAGGCAGTTTAGGGCCTACATCCCTAACCTCATCCCAAGGCAACAACACCCTCAACCCAAAGCGCTAAACGCAAAACTGAGCCCAAAGCCCCAAGAACCACAACCCCAAACCCATCGCCGAAAAGCCTAAATCCAAAGCCCTAAACTTGAAGAAACCCGCCTACAAAGGTGTGGAACTCCAAAGCAACATGAGAACCCAGACAAGTCTTATCGGCAATTTTTGTAGGCTGTCTTTTGACCCTTATAGGACCCTGTTCAACTTCAGTATTTGATTCTTCTGCTCGCTCGACCCTAAACCCGCTGAACCTTAAACCCCAACATCCTAAACCCTAAGCCCTTATGCACTTATGGAACCCTAAACCCCTATATCATCCTACATCCTAGACCCCCTCAGCCCCACAATCCCTAAACCCAAACCCTAATAGCCTATCCCCATATCCTAGAGCCTAAACCCTCAACGGGCCCAAACCCCCCAAACTCTCCAAAATCCAAAACCCCCCAAACCCCCTATTCTCCCCAATGCATCCGGGGCCGTGGGCGCATGAAGGACTCGAAGTCTAAGCCCTTATGGAACCCAAAACCCTAAACCCCTATAAAATCCTATATCCTAGACTCCCTACAACCCTAAATCCCAAACTCCCTAAACTCTCGAAACCCCTAAATCATCCCATATCCTAAAGCCCCTAAACTCTCTAAACCCTAAACCCCAAACTCCCTAAACTCCCTAAACTCCCTTAACCCCAACATCCTAAACCCCCGCACTCCGGGGCCTCAGGCGCACGAAGGACTCGAAGTCTAAGCCTTCCGAGAGCTCCGTGGACTTCTGTCGGATCCCCAGTCCGCCTCTCGTGTCTTCTGTTTAGGGTTTAGGGTTTAGGGTTTAGGGTTGCTCCTTTCAGGGGGTCCTTTTAGGGGCTCCTTTTAGGGGTCCTTCTAGGGGTCCTTCTATAGGGGTTTCTTCTTTAAAGGGGCTCCGTCCTTTTAGGGGGTCCTTTTTTTTAGGGGCTCCCTTCTAGGGGTCCTTTAGGGGTTCTGTAGGTTTTTGGGGTTTAGGGTTTAGGACGGCTTCAGGGTTTAGGGTTTAAGGGCTCAAAGGGGAGGGTTTAGGGGTCCTTCTTTAAGGGTTCTTATAAGGACTAGGACAAAGGGGTTTAGGATTTAGGGTTTAAGCTTCTTTAAGGGCGCCTCAGGGTCCTTTTCAGGGGTCCTTTAAGGGTTCTATAGGGTTTTGGGGTTTCGTGTTTGGGGTTTTAGGGGTTTGGGTTTAGGGGCGTAGAGGTTTACGGGCTTAGGTTGAGCGGTTCTACAATAAGGGCACTATAGGTCTTAGGGACTGTAAAGGTTCCTTTTGGGGGTTCCTTTAAGGCTTCCAAGGGGTCCTGCAAGATTTAATGGGTTCTATTATTATAGAATCATAGAACCCATTAAAATTTACAACAAATTAAATAAGGTTCCTTTTGGGGGTTCCTTTAAGGAGCCGTTTCATGGTTTCTATAATAAGGGGACTATAGCGTCTTACGGTTTGTGTCTCTTGGGCCTTAGTTGTTCCTTTCGGGGAGTCCTTTTGAGGCCAATTCTGAAGGTAGGGCTTAGGGCCTGAAGGGCGCCTTCAGGGGCTTTATAAGGGTACTCTAGGGATTGCTTTGGGGTTTAGGGTTTCCTTTAAGGGCTTGGGTCTAGGGCTTCAGGGTTTTAGTAATTAGGGCGTCGGGGTTGGTATGGTTCAGGATTTCCGGACGATGCCGCCGTGGAGGGAGCCTTGGTCGAGAAACATGTTTTCCTGAATCTTCTTGTCCTGGATCTTCTGCTCCGCCATGTTGAGGGTAGAAGCAGGTAGGGAGGCGAGGCTTTGAAATCGGTCACAGGACCCTATAAAGAAGCAAACAATTGAGGTAGGAGACTACATGTTGAGCGCGGGCAGCCAAATCAAGACTCCACTGCCAAATGGCCTGGGATGCGGACAATTACACCCGTTTTATTTGGGACTCATGGCTTTTCCTCAGCAACATCCAGTATCGGCCCACCTCACCTTTAGATTGCCAACTCACCCCGCAATCACCTCTCCACACAATCAACCATACATATCCTCCAATATAACAGCAGTACATCGTGGGCAGACCCGGCCAAAAGAAGCAGAGATCAACATACTCTTACAAAGCAGACCGGAAAACCCAACAAGAACCTCAGACCATTGCAATGTTTTGGTCTCAGGTAGAGGACCAGCCTCTATGGCTCAGAAGAACCTGAGACCATGGGGAAACAACACCATAAACCTAGCCACCAACATGCCTCATCTAGCCGTGCAATTGCACTAATGGCAAAGAGCTTGGGTCACCGATGAGAAGGTTTTGGGGTCACAGATGAGGGAAAATTTTGGGTCACAAATGAGGGGTGGACCTTACGAATAGGACCCTAAAACGGCCGACGGACCCTAATTTAGACAACTACCCGTTTATGAAGCACCGAAGCAGCCCTATGGAGAAAGTCATAAAGCACTTGTAAGATGCTTCTAACACCCTGTTACGGTTGATGATACAAATCCTGCATTACCTTAGTGACCCTAGACTTGGAATTATCGTATATTCCTTATTATGGCTAATGCAGGATTTATATCACCAACCGTATAACCTCACAACAGGTGCCAAAGTCTATAGATCGCTTAAAGAGCCTTCAGAAAGCTTACAGAGCACTTATAGGACTCTAAGCCGAACTCTAATCCCCGAACCCTGCACATGTCCTGTTCCACCAAGTGTGCAGACGTCCCATGGATCATAAACCCCTCATACAAACCCTATGGACCCTTTCTAGAAAGCCTTATATGTATCCCCTTTACTTGTACGAACCCTATACACCTTTACTGGTCCAGTATCATAGGCGAACTAAAGATGGTTGACCTGCAGACCCTAAACCCTAAGCTCGAAGCCCTAAATGACAACCCCGGCCTAAGAGAAACCCTAAAACCCTAAACGCATAAACTTTAAACTAAACCCAATAGAACCCTTAAAGGAACCCTCAAAGGACCCTTGAAAGGACCCCTAAACCCCCGGCCTCAGGTACCCTGAACCCTAAACCCTTGTAAAGTACCCTTATAGAAATCCCTAAGCCCTCATAGAACCCATGTACTACCCTTGAAGGAGCCCTTAAACGACCCTAAACCCTAAACCCTTACAGTACCCTTAAAGGAGCCCTTAAACGACCCTAAACCCTAAACCCTAAACCGTACCCTTAAAGGAGCCCTTAAAGGACCCTAAACCCCCGGCCTAAGAGCTGATCCCCAAAGGACTGGTGCCCAGTCTGCTCCGTCGCTGGCGAGTCGATTTGCGGATCCGCTCTGGGCCACATGGGAGTTTCCGAAAATTAGGGGTACCCTTTAAAGGGATCCATAAGGGTTCCTTTAGGGGTTCCTATAAGGGATCTATAGGGTTTAGGGTTTAGGGTTTGGGAGTTTCCGAAAATTAGGGGTACCTTATTTGGTGGGCCCTTATAATAAGTATTCTACTATTTGAGGTACTATATCAGGGTCCCCTGTCTTAGGATGGAACCCTGGGCCCCTAGTATGGGCCCTGAAGCCTGGGATCCTTATCTACCTAATATATACCCTACTTGTACCCTTTAAGGTCCCCTGAAAGGGCTAAGGGCCACCCTAAACCCTAAACCCTAAACCCATACTCGGGGCCCATGGCTTCATCCTTAGAGCCCTGGGCCACATCACAGGGTTTAGCGTCTAGGGGCTTAGGGGCTTAGAGGTTTACGGGTTTAGGGTTTTTTGAAGGGTCCCTTGAAGGGGCCCTCTAAGGGTTCTATAGGATTTAGGGTTTAAGGGTTTAATGGGTTCAGAGGGCTAAGGTGTTTAGGGGTTTAGGGGTTTAGGGTTTAGAGTCATGTGTATTCACATTGTGGGACGGAGGCTACGGCTTTCGTCTTGTCCTCATCCTGCTCCTCCAGAGCCAAGTGTGTCTCTCTTCCGAGATCCCTGTGGCGCTCTTCTCAGCCCTTCAACCCTTCTACCCCTCCCCTCCCCTCGTGGAAAACACACACTATGACATCCTTGGGTTTGGGATTCGGGTTAAGTACCGACCCGTGGGCTCTGTGGGGCTTAAATGGGTCTGGGAGGCTTAGAGCCCTAGGGGTTGTGATAGTTATTCAGAAACCTAAACTACCTTGGTAAGGAACCCAGAGGGTCCGAGTACCCAAATAGTAGGGTCTCAGGTCCCAAAATCCATACTCTGAATGGTTTTTGGACCTTGAAACCCTACTATTTGGGCACTTGGACCCTTAGGGGAAGAACAAATTACAATAAAGATCCTATTGTCATATTCCTTGTCCTTAAAGAACAAGGGCTACGAACCGAGAGATTGGACTAATTGCTGCAAAGCTTCAGGGTTCACCAGCATCCTATCCGAACACGGACACGACCGGTCCGGCAAACCCGGCTCTAAACTCTTGGTTGACCCTAAACTCCAAAAGCGGTCGAGCGTACAGGTGCAGGACACTACTTGGAGGATCAGGGGACTTAATTAGTAAGTAGGGGTATAAGTTACAGTAAGGTAACTATAGTTATATCTATACTTCTAACCTCAATTACGGTGCTTGTAACCCTAGTTAGGGACCCAAAATAGCACATGAGCATAAGCATTCTATAGGGATATCCCTACCTTGTTGGGAATCATTATACGGGGGTTTATATGGGATATCCTTATCCTAAGTTTTGCTTATGTGCTTTTTTTGGCCCTACTAGTTACTATTCCCATGATCCCCCAACTAGGGCCAACAGAAGGATACCATCCAAAAAAGCTGAAGCGTCGTAAAGAAGTGAATACAGAATACAGCGTCCAGGTGCGCAGCTTCAACCAAGAGGTACCAATAGTGTATAGTCTCCATAGCGTCGTAAAGAAGTGAATAGGGCGTCGCGGTGCGTAGCTTCAACCAAAAGGTACTCCTCAAGCTAAACTATACTAACTATACACCCCTAGAACCATAATCAAAGTAATATGTTTAATATTCTCTCGAGTTTTATATGAAAAAAGCCTAAGGAGACAAAAGGTTAAAGTAGAGATCTTTACTGAGGCACTGCTACTTATGCGAAAAATCGACCTTTCGGATTGAGGGTTGAAGGATCTTTGCAGCCAGGTGGCTCTTTGCCGGTGAGGAAGTGCACCATCGCCTGGCCGTGCATCACCGAGCTTGACAAGTGTGGGTTTTGGGTTTAGGGCCTTAGGGTTTAGGGAGCAGCCCGTAATTTTTCAGAGTTCGAAACAAGAAGTTCTCGGTTGCGGGACAGCCCCTGTTACAGTAAGGGTACCCTTGTTCCTACTTTTCGGTTAGGGGACGCTAAAATACAAAGGGCCCAAGGGTACCCTAGACCAGCTCCTTACATCCGGATGAAACCGCACCGTAAACCCTAAACTCCTAAACCCCGGAACCCTAAACCCCTGAACCCCTAAACCCCAGCAAGGAGATACTAAGATACCGCTGCAAGCCGAAGTTAACGGACTTCTAGCCGCATTCACCCCCCACCCGCACCCACCCCCCCCCTCCCCCCCACC